>JABSTR010001667.1:0-52951 GCA_013339765.2 Haemaphysalis longicornis
CTTTACCTATGTATGTGGTGAGGTGGGGAAGTGGTCACTCTACCGTATGGGTCAGTGCCCACACCCCACTCGAGAGAGGAAAGAGAACTGCGGAGCCAATAGCCAAGTCAAGACATGAGTATGTGTTGTGTCCTATTTTATGGTATGTAGGCTGTTTACTGTTGAAAAGGCATGCTCCTGAAGATGTAAGAAACTTTCTCTATAAGGCGACCTCGGGCATCCGTTCGAGAAAGCCCCAACGAGTGTTGTGAGCATTAAGGTCGCCTGTAAGGATGTATGGTTCGGGGCAGCTGGTCAACCAGCGCCTCGAAGTCAGAGTTTAAAGTGAAACATCAGGAGGAATGTATATGAGGCATACCGTTATCAACCTATTAAATATTATCGTTCGAATTGCCACAGCCTCAAGGATTGTGTTCAAGGTGAGAGGGTGGCATGCTAAGGATTTGCGGGCGATTATGGCCACACCGCCAAAGAGTGTGTGCAGCCAACCCTGTCCTTCTGTATACCAGGTAACTATCAGAAATTTGTTTGTTTGGAATTCAGGTGTGTTTCCTGACACACATTACACTTGGCTGATTAGCATGCAGATCTCATAGACGTCGTCAAGATTATTAGAAGGCCTCTGCAGTTCCACTGGAACGATATTTTCTCTTCCCATTATTATTTTAGAGCTACTGGAGTGTGACTATTTATGTAGGGTCTTTGGGGCTTGGACTCTTACGGGGTTTCTTTGCCTCCTCTGGAGGTTTAGATGGAGGGACCCCCTTCCTTCCGCTGCGAAGCAGACAGGAAGGTCCCACATCCAGTCATCATCTGATTTGGAAGGGGTACCCGGCGTACCGGACCCCCCGGACCTGGCACCCTTTGCAGTGCCCTTCGTTTGGCCGCGACCGCCGAGGGCGCCAGGACGCACCAGGTGGCACAGGCGGTGCGGCGGAGTGGGACTGCTGCGGTTTCCTCCAGCTCCAGTCTCCATCTCCTCGGGCCCTCGCGTGTGCTTTGGGCGGTGGAGAGGAAACAGAGGTGGCAGCAGCATCCCCAACGGACGTGGATGCCACCACAGCCGCTGCTGACTTAGCAGCGGTGCGGTGGCGGGTTGTCTGCCAGAGGCAACCCAGGGGGGGGGGGGGGGGGGCGGAGGCGGGACCAAGTCCGACTCGTGGTACTGGGTCCCCCCGAAACAAGACGCCGCTCCGCCCCCCGGCGAGCTGCGTCGGCGTACCTCCCCAGGGGAAAGAGGCGAACCTCTTTCGCGCCTCGGGAAGGAGATGTTCTCGGTTACTTTCACGTGGATGATCTTCTTTTCTTGGTGAAACTTCTCACAGCTACGGGAGTATGCCACGTGCGGCCCCTGACAGTTTTGCGCAGGTGAAGGTGGTTGAGTCACAATTTTCAGTGGGATGGTCGTGTGCGGCGCATTTTGCGCAGGTCTGTTTGCCGCGGCAAGAAGTCGTAGCGTGCCCGAATCGCTGGCACTTGTAGCAGCGGCGCGGGTTAGGTATGTACGGACGTACACCACACCTAATGAAACCAGCATTGATGTGATCAGGAAGTTTGAACTGCTGAATGTTAAGATTATGTGCTTGGTGGTATTTCTACATTGTCGCGACGGATGGTGATTCTCCTGACAGCTGTTACGCCCTGATCCTTCAGACCTTCCAGAAGGTCGGCCTCTGTTTCACTTAGAAGATCTGGTTGAGATATCACCCCCTGCGAGCTGTTGAGGCTGCGGTGGGGTGTGACAGTGATGTCCAGATCTGCCATGCGGGTTTGGGTCAGGAGATTTGTGGCTTGCTGCTGCGTCTTGACTTCAACCAACACTTCGCCTGTTCGTAGTTTTTTTGCCTCGAAAGATTTGCCAATGATTCCTTCAAGGAACTTGGAGACGAGGAATACAGATTGGGAGGAGACGGGTTTGGATTTATCTAATGATTCAAGGACCAAAAACGGGGATAGTTGTCACGTTTCGGAACTGTTGATACTTGGTAGGGGTGGAAAGGAAACTTCGGTGCGGCCCTTTTTCGGGGCCGATCACGTCTGGGGGGGGGGGTTGAAATTCCATATGATACATTGGAAAGCAGGAGAACGGGGGTACTTCTCCTTTGACCTTACCCTGGTAGTCAAAGAGGTCCCGGAGCTCCCTGCCTGGTAGACAGGCAGGGAGCCCATCGGCCGGAGCTTGACCAAGGTTCCGACGGCCACCGTTTAGGCTTCTACCCTTCACCTTAAAAACACCTCGCCACGGTTGGACACGGCTTATGTTGGGAGCTCGCTCGGGGTCCGCGGTGTCGCTGCTCACCGTCACCATGAATACTCAAGGGCCCCCGTGCGGGGGTAACCTAAGAGGGAAGTATAAAGATGTATTCGTAAAGACGAGTGAATTCCAAGTGTAATATTAGACTAAGAGTGAAACGGAGAATGTATTGAGCATAGCCATAAACACTGATTTGTATGAAACAGTGAATTTGTAATAAATGTTCTTTCTTCTTTCGCACATTCTGCATTTTTTCTGTGGGGAACCATGACAATAACGCTGTACTGGGAAAGTGCACCTTTGAGAACCATCTTATAAATGTAGCTCAAACTCGAATTCATGTGAAATTGTTCAGTGGCAGTATCCAAACATTTCGAAACACTATGCATACATCCATGCAAATATTGAGGTAAAGAATCTGTATATTTGGCCTTGTTTGTGAAGCTGTTCACGCAACATTTATTAAATAGGTTTAATAAGGGTATATGAATAAACCGAATTTTACCTGGAAGTCTAAAGCAATATAGGAAATACCAATTCGCCCAGGAATCTGCACTCGTCTAAGGAACGATAATAACATTGGAGTGGTTCGCAGCTTTGCTTTTTAATAAATAGGCCACGGGTGTTTCATAATAATAAATGTTAATATTCAAAACTACTGATGCCAAACTTCTGAAAATGTGCTCCTGTTAAATGCGCAAATATGTGTGCATGTACTGCAATTCTCTTTTGAGAAATTGGCCTAAGTTGTCAGAAAAGAGTTTTTGGCTTAAGGCTATGTTATCATAACTTTGGCGTCCTTTTGAAGGATGCTATCAAGTGCATGTTTCCACGAAAGCTTGGTTTCACTAAAGCCTAATGTTGTTTAACTAAAGCTAAAATTCATGCCCACAATTTACCAAAAGGCATATCATGCATGTTTGTACTGATATCTTAAACGGCACAAAGCTGATGCAAACATCAAATTTAGTTATGCCTGTTTATAAGACTTAAGCGTTGCCAATACTCACGAAGAGTTTCTCGGTGACAACCTGGCTAACGATTATCGAACAGGTAATGCATGCATATATATTAAGAGAACATTTTCAAGCTTTTTTGGAACCGCAATTTTAGGAATTATAAAAGTAACTTCTCTTTTAGCCCGAACCGTGTGGCCGGTAGTTTATTCAAGGGACGAACAAAAGACACCCGACGCAAAAGTTTAGACGGCGCAATGGACAGCATGGTCGCACATATCGTCTTCCACTACCGCGATGTTTGTTTACCACGCGGGAAGGCGCCTTCGGGGTGTCGCCACAGAGGCGCCGGCGAAAGCGCGCCTGGCGCGCAACATGACAGCTTCCAGGTGTGTGGCCTTGGACAGAGGTGGATGTAACTTATATAAATGTATACCTGCTGAAAGCTGCAAAGTAACCCATAACTGAGTAACCCTTACGTTTATACGTATATAATGGTTACGAAGATATAGGTTACATATGTACCTTATAAATTATAGGTTACAAAAATTCGAAAATGTATACCTCTATTAAGGGTTACACAGGTTAGAGTGATAGAAGGGCTCAAATGCACTAATTTGAACACGCACATTTTTCATTGTTTGCCAACCCAAGACAGTGTTATCAACGGTAGCTACATGTAATAGAAAACACCCCAACCAAATTAAACTTTCCGATTTGTACGATGGGAAGCTCAAAATTGTTGGACCACAAGTGTATTTTCTATGCACTTCAAGTAGTCTGTGCAACTCTTACTTTTTGAAATTGAACTTAAAGGGTACGTGAAGACCACGTGCATCTTTGGTTTTTTCGAAAGATTGTGTCTTTAAAATAAAGTTGACACAGATTTTAAGGTACACTTCGCACAAATAAGCAGTACAACAAGGAAAACAAAGAATAGGCACGTGGTTAACTTTTCTGCTAACGTGATTTATTATGGGCCATATGACGTATTATGGGCGCATGGTTTACAATTGCTTGAGGTTGGTATAATCCAAAGATAAATAAACAGATCTTGCACACTGAGCTTTTTGGGCTTGAATTTAGGGCATATTATTTTATGGCAGTAGCAGTCGTGAGGTGACCAGTAAAGGTTGCGAGCAAACAGGCAAACTTAGAAGCAGTCAGTACAGCACTTCGCAAACTGACACTGGCTAACACTGCCGTTGGGCGTATTGGGCTTGCCTGAAACTACACTGGCCAGCTGACATTAGGATCACGCAACTTACTGTACTTCATTTGCGCAAAAACCAACAAAGTCAGGAGAGAGACGACACGAGACAGAGCGCACTTTCAACAAACTTTATTCAGAAGAAATCACAAATTTATACTGCCCACACTCTCTCCTACACACTCATCCAAAACAACCAATGAACAAACACCTCCTCCTCTCTGTGCATTATCACACTCTCACAGCACAGGTCGCTGCTATTGCGGTTTCACGATAAATCGTTGTCTTGCCCAAGGAAGTACATCTCTTTTTCCGTAAGTGCGAGGGAGGGAGTGCTTACACAGTTGTCCCCAGCACGTGCTCTTTCATTGGCCTCAATGATCTCGCGGGTCGTTCGGTTCTTGTTCATTGCTACGATATAACTCTCATTAAACAGGGGAACATTTGCAATCCCGACAGTGGACAGCCAAAAGACCCGAGTTTGCATTTTTCACATTGTTGGCATGTTCCCACAGGCGATCATTGGTGCACCTCCCCGTTTGCCCCAAGTATATCTTTTTGCAGTCTAACGGAATGACATACGCTACACACGTAGCGCATTAAACAAACCTAACCCTGTGCTTGATTTCACAAGGTGTTTTTTTCTTTCAACGACCCGCGAGATCATTGAGGCCAATGAAATAGCACGTGCTGGGGACAACTGTGTAAGCACTCCCTCCCTCGCACTTATGGAAAAAGAGATGTACTTCCTTGGGCAAGACAACGATTTATCGTGAAACCGCAATAGCAGCGGCACGTGCCCTAAGAGTGTGATAATGCACAGAGGGGAGGAGGTGTTTGTTCATTGGTTGTTTTGAATGAGTGTGTAGGAGAGAGTGTGGGCAGTATAAATCTGTGATTTCTTCTGAATAAAGTTTGTTGAAAGTGCGCTCTGTCTCGTGTCGCCTCTCTCCTGTCTTCGTTAGTTTTTTGCGCAATTGAAGTACAGCATGCATTACCAACTCGCCCGATCCCACAGCCTACTAAGCACGGCAACTAACGTGACCCTGTTTGTCAATTAATACTACATGTTTCACGAAATTATTGCTATCAATGATAACAAAAATGGCGCAGGTGCAGTGCACTCAAAAGCACACCCAGTGTGAACAGGACTCCTTGAGCGATATTCCTGTGCAATTGAGGAAGGTGGGCGATAACCGAGGGCACCTGTCGCACAGCAGCAGCCCCTGTAAACATATTACTTTTCATTTTAGCTTTGTGCCCTGAATACGTCAATGCTGATGTCATAAAACGTATGATGCAGTGGGAGAATTGAAATCTCGCCTTAAATTGTTTAATTTCACAGTAAATAAAATATTGTTTGCTGCAGGACAAACGCTGAAGGTACGATAAAACCCAATCTTTGAATTTGAACAAAATGAACATTTGTATGGTTGTCATGGCACCTTCATAAGTTGTTTTTGCAATGCGACCTATTATACTTAATTTATCTTTTATTTGCGAAGTGGGCACAGAAAAAGGAATGGCTAAAATTTTAGGAGTACCTCATTGGCATTTCTGTAGCTTTTGTTAGCAAATATGTTCAAACACAGTGTGAATAAATTGAATACCCGCTTGTGATTCTTGCGAGAGAAGCTGCTGCTCTCTAGCTTCCTTCTCTAATATAGTTGGGGGCTGGCCAAATGGTACCCTGGCAGAGCTCTTTGGAGCTCCGTAGCATGGTTGTTTTTGCATTTTATTAGTTTGAGGCTCCAAACGAGGTATTTTTCCCTGGCTTGTATGACACAGCTACCTGACACAGCTGCTTTGCAGCATATTTTCTGAGGTCGGTCAGCATAGTTCGGCACTCATCACCAGATGTGTCACGCGGCTTTTTGGCTAGTGTTCGAAAAACTGCCTCGAACTCAATATTCAATGAGACACGCAGCTTCGCTGATGTAACTGGCTGCAGTCCTTGCATTGCACCAGAGATGCCCCCTTGAACACTTGCAAATAAGGAATAAGGTCATCGACCATGGAATTATGCTGCCGCAATTAAACTGGTTGGCTTGACCCTCCTCATTTTCTCGCAGCTTGTATGATTGCAGTTTCCTTGATGCAACAGCGTGGATGTGCTTGCACATATGATTGTGCACTACATAGTCAAGGCATGAGCACATGTACATTATGTGACAGGCATGGCAAAAGGTGCAGTGCAGGTGGCGTGTAGCACGTTTTACTTGTTCTTTCTAGTATGTAGTCATACTTAGACAGAGTATCGGCCTTTGTGAGACATTGCCCCTCGCCCACCTTAGTGATGTCGGACTCGGTATAATTTACTCCTGCCCTATGCTTCTTAGCCAGTGCAGTCCTACGATGGTCTCTGTTGCCTATGACCAGTCTGATTACCCGGGTGGTGAATGCATCTCTAGTCATTGTGAAGAAAAGCCAGATTAGCTCGTCAAGCCGGTAATTTTGTTTACCTTGCATGTAGGTACACTTTTAAGTCCTGAGCACGGATTCTAGGAGGTTGTTGGTGCTTAAGTTGACCTTTTTGCGATTACAAAACGCCGTCTGGCGCATCCTGGTACAGTTCGTTTTTACGAAATAGAAGCGGAATTCCGCCAAAGCAATTTCTGCTCCGGTGTCAAGCTCTCTTCTTGCTAGGAGTCTTCCTCTGGCCCTGGCTGCTTGCAGGCATCCTCAAGCCGCTTCAGAACAAACTTTATAATTTCTGAACAATCCGTCAGTGTGTGTAGTGGATTCCGGATTTATTCTTTCAGCCCCACACAAGCAAATTTTCTGAGCCGTGTGTTCCAGTTGCGGAGCACACGCTAAGAACAGAGCAGTTGTCGTTTAGGGGTATCGATTACCTGCTCCCGTGTGTTTCCGTACTGTTGGGCATAATTTGACATGAAAGCCCCACATTCTATTTTGCCCACTCTTTTTCTGATGGCCTGAAAAAATTTCAGAATTTTATTGGTATCTGCTTTTTCAAAATGAGCTAGACACATGATACGCCAGAACCATCTTCGGCAATCGTCATCAATGTAGTCAGCTGCAGGCCCTAAGCATGAGTGCAATAGGTGGAATCAGTGCAGGGCTTGTTTCACCCTAGTTTTTTGAGACATTCCTGCTGTGGAAATGTCATCAGTTCAAGCTCAAACTTGTTTGTATACTCTAAAGGGTATGCACACTTTTTTAAGTCCAGAAGGTTGAGGTTTTCTTTTTGTTTCCATTTCCTCAACACTTTTGAAGTCATTGGTATCACGGAGTTCTTTTTTGTCTATGTTGTATCTATCAGGAATGTTCCAGATGTCCTTTCTTGCCAAATTCCTGACCCGTGGCAGTTATGCACTTCAAGCATCGGCACCTGACCGCATTCCTGCAGAATTGTTCTTCTTGGCACGCTTATCTTCTTCTGACCTGAACGTATACAAGTGTAAGGTCCACGGAATGTATGGCACTATGAAGCATCTGGATGTGTTAACTATCGGTATCTGGGTTTTATTTTTTCTCAATTTACCCAAAATAATTTCCAATACTTATTTTAATGTTCCAAATGAGAAAGAAATATGGTCTTCATTACTGTCAATCAGAAGTTCCGGTTTTATCTTCATTGATAAAAATGCAATATGTGAAAACATACATACATGCGCCCACTTGAAAGCTTCGCGCATAACTAGTAATAGTGAAAAAAGGAGGTGAATTTTGTGCCATGATGCATTACAGAGAAGTTGCAGCCTTAGTCGTGCTATTACTGAGGTCCACTTTATTTGCAATGAACATAATGCCTTTGTGTGATTTTCTGCAGGACAATGTTCACGTTTTTTCTCATTTTCTCTCGGTTATGGCAATTTTGTGAGGTGTCCTGTGGAAATACGTTTCTTACAATTTTTCCTAGGCTATAAACATGGAGGGGACAAAGCTTAGAAGAGGTCGCGGCAAAGGACGAGTGGTATTTAATGGTCGACAGGCGCCGACGACAGGAGGAGTGAATGAAGGCAGAGGAGGTAATGAGTGTGCAGAAAGTTGGAGGGGACAGGACCTCTTAAAATGGTGTTTTCAGCTTTAGTAGACAGGACAACCGAATGTCTCCTTCAAAGCTTTTTTTCTTTTCTTCACTGCAATCCCGGAAATTCAGAGATTTTTGTAATCGTCACAGTTTTGTTATGTCACCGTGGTTTGGGTTCAGTATGAATCCTGTGCTTTGTGTATTCATTACGTCTTGGTTTGAAAGAGGAATTTCATAGCATGCTACAGCCGCTTTTAAAATCATAAAAGTTTATATTCATGTCAAGAATACTTGGATATGTTGGGTTAAATCTGATTTTTATAAACATTACTTGGGTGATACAACTGTAGAGCAGAAATTCAAAGAATTTGTTATAGTTTAGTATTTACTATTTAGAGATCAGTTTTTTAATTAAATAAGGTTATGCACAAGTTTACACGCCTATACAACACATTTATTTATATATATATATATATATATATAATAATATATATATGGCTTAATAATCAAGATAAGTGTACACACGAAACTTCGCGAGAAAAAAGTATAAAAACTATAAGGAAAAACTCCCCCACCTCCCCGAAGGGGAGGGTGCACCGATGATGCGCTGCGCAAGCAGTAACGGAAATAGGCGTGCGTTCCACTGCATTATATCATTTTCCGAGCGCAGCGAGCGGAGAGAGAAGAGACCCGCGCAAACACGCCCGCCCCGCGCGCGAGCTTCTCTTTATCTTCTCTCACTCAATTCCCTCCACTCTCCGCAGCCCGAGCTTTTCATTCACAGCCCGGCAGGAGTGGCACCGCTACAAGAAGAGGTACAAGAGAAGAAGAGAAGTGTACACCTCGGGCGCACGAAACTTCGCGACAAACCCCGACTAAGAAATGCATTCGCGCATTGAAAAACCAGTATGAACATCAAAATACGAGTAAAAACTAACCTCACGGCAAAAAAACACGATAGAAAGAAAAATCAGACAATACGCGGGAACAACATTGCGCCGATAGAGCAACCTCAGTTTGGGACAGTTGCACTTCGGCACAGATACACCTCCAAGTTTTCCACACATGAATGTGCGTTCATGGGCAACAAATTCCGTTCTTCAATGGTGCGAGGAAACAATGAAAACTTGAAACTGTTAGTCCTGCCAAAAATTGGGTTAATGAGAGGTCATGGATGTGACGGGTTTTTCTTGTTGAAAGAGGTCTAAGATACGCAGTACGGTTTAATCCTACACTTATTTGTGAACAATTCGAGAAGGAGCTTCAAGCGAAGGAATTTCCGTCTTAACTCCAGATTAGGATGTTATTACTGAACATAAGATTGTTAACAGACTCGCGGCGACTGTATTTTGAGTAAATAAAACGTACAGCCCCTCTTTGGATTTTTTCGATACTATTCATGTTAGACTTGGTGTAGGGGTCACAGACTATACAAGTCTATTCTATTTTAGGGGTAATATAAGTGGTATAGGGCAGACATTTTACGTTAGAGGGAGCATCTTTGGTCTAACGCCTGAGCTGACAAAGCTTACGGAACGCTGGTGCGCAAACATTACTCATGCGTGTATTCCAGCCTAAATTGTTAGTACTTTTGACACCAAGATATTTATATTCGCTAACTTCAACTACGCGATTGTTGGATATAGAGTAGGAATATTTAATGGGAAGGTTTTTTTGGACATTCTAAGTCAACTGATTTTTGGTAATTTAATCTTGCACTCCATTTTGTGCACAAGGAAAGAATGTTGTTCAGAGCAGAATTTAGGGCTTTCGGGTCTTGAACAAAGTTAGTGTTATTAAAAATATACAATCATCTGCGAAAAGACGTATTCATACAGGTTCGGCCACTACATCAACAATATCATTGCAATAAACAAGAAAGAGTACGGGCCCAAGTACGTTCCCCTGGGAAACGCCGGATGTAACCTGAAGGATATCGAAATTATGGCCGTTAACCTTCACATACTCCTTGCGGCTAATGAGATAGGAGAAAACCTAAGACACAAGAAAAGCAGGAATACCTAAAACACGTATTTTATGAATTAGTTTGTCATTTATAGCGCAGTCAAATGCTTTTCTGAAATAAAGAAATATGACATCTACTTGCCCCGTTTTATCTAGACAGGATGCAAAGGAGAGAATTATTGTTTAAAACTGGGTAACTGTAGACATGCCTTTACGAAACCTATGTTGGAAGAAGGTCAAGATTTTTTGTTGGCCCAAGAATTCAGTAATACTAGTAGAAAAAATATGTTCTATAACTTTTCAGGCAGAAGAGACCATTGAATCGGGATGATAGTTTGGGAAAAGGAGAGTATCACCATTTTTGTGAACAGCAGCAATGCGAGCTATCTTGAAATCAGGGGGCAAGGTAGCAGATTTTAGGGAGGCCTGGAAGATAAGAACTAGACGCTGGCCAGAGTTTCAACATAATGTCGGAGGAAAGCGTTTGGAATGCCATCGAGGCGAGCGGATGAATTAGTATTTAACCTAAGAAGCATGTTGAAAACTCCTGAATACGAGACGACATTACCATACGAAGAAAATGATACGGTGTTATTTCAGAACGACAGAGAAAACTTTGAAAAAATGCTCTGAATGTGCTGAGTAAAGTAATCGGCTATCACCTTGGGATCACCAATCAGCAGGCCATCATACAGATCGTCAATAATTTTTTTACGAACAGCAATAAAATTCCAGAATTCCACTGGGTTACCTTTTATGAAGCTGGGCAAAGTATTGTTGAAATAGTGCTCTTTGGCATTCTTTATTGCTTCCGACAGAGCTGCGCAAATATCGACGCGTTTGGGAGAATATTTGCATTTTTTGCATTTGCGGAGAATATTTGCAGAGAATATTTGCATGTTTCGGATGTAAAATCAACGTTGTTATCAATGGTCTGTACTTGGGTGTTTTTTTACTTTGCTAGGAATAAAATTGTTGATGCAGTGCAGAGATATAGACTTTAAACTTGTCCCATAGGAATATAACGTCGTTCTGGCAAAAATAAAAAAGAGGTTTTTCAAGATATTCTAGCACAGCTGTGTCATTCGCACGAGAAAAATCTTCCGGAGTTTTAGGCGACGGCACAATGTCAGTATTTTTTATTCAAGTTGAATTAAACTAATACAACTTTGTGATCCCATATTCCGGGCTCAACGGGAACTCCTAATTCGATAGCCGAACAAGGTATGAAAACGAAATCAAGTACAGAACTTGAGTTAGCAGTAACACGAGTAGGCTGCAGCACTACTTGAGCAAGGTTGTTACCAAGCGATAATTGTCAAACAGTGAGCTTAATGTCAGGGCGGAATAATCCACAGTGCGAACGAAGGCTGCTCCAGTCAATACCAGGCAAGTTAAAATCACCCGCAATAATCAATGGCGATTTTATTTCCGCATGTGGTTATTCAACCATTTAGGGAAATCAGGTTTAGAATCGGGTACGGCGATAAACGGCATACAAAATAGAACATGAGCCGTAAGAGTAATCTTGAGGCACAAGCATTTAATTTCCGGACATTGCATCAAGGGAATAACGTTGATATATTGCTTAACAATGACAGCAATACCGCTGCCTCTTGTGTCACGGTTCCTTCGAAATATGTTGTAGGCGGGTGGAACAACTCCTTCATCAAGTATGGCTCTTTGAAGCCAGGTTTCGGTGATAATAGCAATTTCTGAGCTGTGTGACGGAAGCTCGGCCTCGATTTGGTTAATTTTGTTAACTACACTTCGAGCGTTTATATTTAGAAGCCTGAAATGGTTATCATGCACACGTGACAATGCATCTTGTCCGCGGGGAGAGGTGATGTATCGCTAAGAGCCATGGTAGCGGGCTATTGAGTAGATCTAAGGGCAATCTTTGTCTGGCATTTGTTGCTTCATTCCAGACAAAAAGTTCGTTATCAACGCATAACTCGTCATGAATAAGAAAAGCGGTTTTCCCTTCAGCTTTAACAACTTTAGTGCTCTCCCAAAGGAGCTTACGCCTTTGCAGTGTGCGCAGTGAATAATCATTCTGAACAAATATTTTCGTACCTTTTGGCATGTTAACGTTCTTCATTACAGACGGTTTTTCTTTAAAGTCTTGAAAGAACAATATGACTGGCCTGTTGGAAGCTTATTTAAACAGCCCATAAACCCTGGCTACCGACTTACATACCACATATAGCTTTATCTCAAAATTATCAGTGATACCTTTCGTCTGAGGTCGGCATCGGTCTCGGCAGGATCCTCGGGAATACCAAAAACTGCCACGTTAGAGCGCGTGCTTCTATCTTCTAGGTCGGTAAGTTTTCTTGTTTGAAATTCGATTACTCTTTGTGTAGAAACTAGGTTGTCAAGGTCATGTAACTTCGCAATCTTCGATTTCAGTGCAGAAATGCTATGATCTATTTCAATAAACCTTTTGCCTACCTCAGCTACAAGGTTTTTGGTTTTTCCTGGCAGATCAGTCACATCCCTTCGCAAAACAGTTTGCCCGTCCAAGAGTTTTTGAAGCATCTCCTGGGTGGGCGCCCTGGGTTAAGCTCGATATGTCTGGACAATAGCTTCAGGGCAGAAAAGCAGCTGTCGGCAAATTGAGAACACTGCTATGGACACAGGAGGAGTAACAAAACACGAGCATCACTTTTTACAGGCAGTAGGTGAGACTGACCTGCATGAAGAAGACGAAGTAGTTGGTTAAGGCGATGTTCGTGCCAGACCCACCATGGCCACTGAAGCAAATGTTGTGCCGCAAGTTTTTTGTAGGCAAAACAGTCGATGACGTCACAGTCCCTGTGGCGGTAGATGGCAGCAGCGGCATGATTACGTCAGGAGGTGAAGCGGCATGTGGCAGTGACTCGTACATGGACGAAAGTTGATAAAAGACAGCCGGGTTGACACCAAGCGGAGACGAGCAGAACCCAGTCATTCCAGCTGCCCCGAGAAATACACGCTGCATAAAGCAGACGAACAGGTTGTTTAAGGCATCGTTCATGCCAGACCCGCCGCGCCCACTGGTGTCATTCCAACATTCCAACTAGTATGCCACTAGTGAAATGGATTCTGTTTTAGAGTACGGTGTCACAGTGGCAGTAGCTGCAAGCTTTCTCTTTCATTGAAATGTGTAACTAGCAAATAAGTGCCAACAAAAGTGGGACAGCCTATTGGTGTCTAAGTACATTGCAGTATATTGCCTTACCAGCAATGCCTTGTCAGACAGCCTCGGAAAGTCGCTGATGGCCCAGTTCGGCAGTGTGTTCATAGTGCTGTTTGTGGAATGCCACGAGCTCCTTGTCCTTTTCCTCAGTTACTTCAAGCATAGCAAAGCAGTGCTTGCCGACCTTGTAGCTTCCCTTGCTTTTGAGCTGCCGCTGGCCTGCCGCAATGCTCTCAAACGAACCAGAACGGTTGAAGTGCAGGTAGTGCCAGAAGGTTCTTGCCGGCATTGCGTCCTGCCTGTAGATGCAGCGAAGGGGATGGAAGTCGTGTTCTCCAGAGCCTCTTTCGAGATGGACGACACTGAAATGAAAAGGGTTATGCTCGCATTTCGTGAAAGAACGGTCACCGAGAAAGCAAAACTTTTGTGTGAAAATGTTCAACTTCATAATTGTTTAGGCAATCTAAGTATGTGGCCAACTTCAATCAATGCTGCGAAAGGGCTAAGGAGACCGCTACACCATTCACATAGATGAACTACAATGCAAGGTTCTGTATAATTTCCTTCATGTTCATGTGGCACTGCAACAGCTTTTCAGAAAGCATACTTCAGTTCAGGTTGATTATATCGGTTCCAAAAGAATATAATTGAACAGTGTGAAGTGTGCAGCACTCTAAGCAAAAAAATGTCATTAACAGGCCCCTGCAACACTTGTTGCAACATCTTTCTAAATCTGAAGTGCTCAGAATAAACAGTCAACAGGCGTAGCTAGTACTTAGAAGCTGGGCTCACAAGCTACCTCAGCCAAGAATTACTCTTCTATGCCCATCAAATACCCTACATACCGGCTCAAAAAGTAACGCGTTCTTTCCGCTGTCCTGGTATAGGCATTTCCACATTATTCGAGTGATGTCACGGCTATTGACTAACTTCCCATCAATTGCAGCAATAAGAGCATGTAAAACAACTTTTACAGGAAGTCTCACAAACACCCCGCACGGAGCACCTTGAGTGTTCTTGGTGACGATGAGCAGCGACACCGCGAACCCCGAGCTCCCACACATAAGACGTGTCCAATTGTGGCGAGATGTTAAAAGGTGAAGGGTAGAAGCGTAAACGGTGGCCGTTGGAGCCTTGGTCAATTTCCGGCCGATGGGCTCCCTGCCTGTCTACCAGGCAGGGAGCTCCAGGACCTCTTTGACTATGCCATTTGGTATTTTCAAACCCCCCCCCCTCCAAGCGTGATTGGACCCTGAAAAGGGGCCGCACCGAAGTATCCTTTGCCCCATTGCCGTCGTTAACCTTTCCTGAACCGGATCATTTTTCTCGATTTCTTGTCATGGAATCCCTCAATCCAACTCACCCTCTTGCATCTCAGTCAGTCTTCATGATCGCAAAATATCTTGAAGCCATAATAGGGAAATCATTTCAGGCCAAACAACAAAGAACTGGTGAATACTGAGGATACTGAGGATGAACTTCAGGATAAACTGAACATAGAGCTAGCTAAAATATCAAACTGGTTTTCAACAAACAAATTGACAATCAACACGAAGAAGACTAAATACATGATTTGTCACTCTCCGAGAAAACTTGTAAATTACAGCATACTTAAACCGATTATTAACGGTAATGCACTTCAACAAACCAGTTCCTTCAAATATCTAGGTATTATCTTTGACAGCAATTTAAATTGGAACAACCAAATTACGCATGTTTTTTTCGAAAGTAGCATCCGGATGCTACGCCATTTTACAAGCTCGTGATTGTTTTGACGCAAACATCCTGCTTATACTTTACCATGCCTTTATCAGCAGTCACCTGACATATTGTTTAGAGTCCTGGGGCTGGACGTTCACTACGTACCTTAACCCCATCAGACGATTGCAAAAACGTGTGATTAGAATTATGAATTTCGCCAAATACAATGAACACAGTAAGCCTTTATTTACTCAGCTTGGACTATTACCTTTTGATCACATGCGTGAGGATAAAACGGCTCGAATCACGTACAGCATAGTAAGGAACAATCATCCATTTCCTGTCTCCTTATTTAATAGTCCATTACGGCACACAAGAAATTTCAGCCTTAACAATTTCAATCTTCCCCTTACTCATAATGTTTATGGTGAGCGACTTATACAGTACGTTGGTGCGAAAGTGTGGAATAAAATCCCTGTTGACCTGAGGAATGACCATAACTTCTGTAAAAAACTGTAAAATCATTTTCTGTTGTTTATGCCCATGAATGTCCCCAACACTAGAAACGTACTTGTTTTTTTTTCCTTTTTGATCGCAGCACGATCACTTGCGTACAGTCGCAAAGTTCGCGGCTTTTCGTTTCTTTTCTTTTCTTTTTTCGAATAGTCATCACGTGTTATGTTGGTACTGGTTGTATTGGTATTGGTTGTATTAGGTATTGGTTGTATTGGTAGTTACTGTAATCTGACAGTATGTTTATGCACTGATTGATATTAATGAGACTGCTAATAACAATGTATTTCCGAATTTGGACCCACAACTAGCCTTTGGCTAAGGGTCCAAGCACTGTTTGCAAATATTATGTACCTATGCTTGAAATAAACCATTGATTGATTGATTGATTGATTGATTGATTGATTGATTGATTGATTGATTGATTGATTGATTGATTGATTGATTGATTGATTGATTGATTGATTGAATTCCTCATCGACGTAAATTGTCGACAAGCAGCAGTCCACAAACCTTCTGGCTCAGACTAGACTGGTGGATCTAGACATCAGGGTCACACCCCATCGGAGCCTCAACAGCTCGCAGAGTGTGATATCAGAGCCAGATCTCCTGAACGAAACGGATGCGGATCTCCTTGCCGGCTTGAAGGATCAGGGCGTCACTGCCGTGAGACGCATCACCATCACCAGAGACGACAAGGAGATTCCCACCAAGCACATCATCTTGACCTTTGACCGCGCAGTTCTCCCACAACATATATATGCAGGTTTTATCGGGTGCTCAATACGTCCGTACATCCCAAACCCGCGGCGCGGTTTTAAGTGCCACCGGTTCGGGCATGGTACGAACTCTTGCCGTGGCCGAACGACGTGTGCAAAATACGCGGCGCACGATCATCCTAGTGACAACTGCCCATCCGAAACCCTCACTTGTGCAAACTGCGGGGGGCCGCATGCGGCATACTCCCGCAAGTGCGAAAAATTCCAACTAGAAAAAAAAAGATCATAAACATTAAGGTCACTGAGAACATCACCTTTCCAGAGGCGAGAAAGAGGTTCGCCTCTTTCCCTCTGGGGAGGTACGCCGACGCAGCTCGCCGGGGGCGGAGCGGCGTCTGGTGTCCACAGGGACCCAGTTCAGCAAGTCTCACCTGGTCCCGCCCACGCCCCCGCTGGGTTGCCTCACGCAGCCCAACCCGGCACCACGCCGCTTGCTGAGGCCGCAGCGGTTGTGGCGCAAACCACTTCTGTCGGGTGCGGTGCCGCTCCCGCCTCTGTCTCCCCATCCTCCAGTGCGTTGGAGGGTACCGAGGTGATGGAACACCACGGGCCCCGCACCAGCTCCCACCGCCACCGCACTGCCCGTGCCACCTCTGGTGCCCCCGACGGTGGCGGCTCAAACGAACGGGCTCCCGAAGGGGGGCCAAGTCCGGGGGGCCCCGTCCGTCGGGCACCCCTCAAACATCCGACGACGAGATGGATGTCGGGCGGGCTGTTCCTGCCTGCAACGCAGCGCAAGGAGCGGCCACCGACTTCCAAGCCTACAGAAAGATCCAAAAACCCAATCCAAGAGTAACAGCCCCGAAGGACGACACATGAACACACACACTCCAGTCATTCTTAAATTTAAATAATGGGAACAGAAAACATTATCCAATGAAACTGCAGAGGCCTCCTTAAAAATCTTGACGATGTGTATGAGATTCTGCATGCCAGTCAGCCAAGTATCATTTGTCTCCAGGAACCCCACCTCAATTCTAAACAAACAAATTTCTTAAATAGGTACATGGTATTCAGAAAGGACAGGGTTGGCTGCACCCACTCTTCAGGAGGTGTGGCCATTATCGCCCGCAAATCATTAGAATGCCGCACTCTCACTTTTAAACACTGTCCTCGAGGCAGTAGCGATCCGTACAATAATATTTAGTAGGTTGATAACAGTATGCTCCATTTACATCTCTCCTGATTTTGCACTTCTGAGCTCTGATGTCGAGGCACTGGTTGACCAGCTGCCCGAACCATACATACTAACAGGCGACCTTAATACGCACAACTCTCTTTGGGGCTCCTCCAGAACGGATGCCTGAGGTCGCCTGATAGAGAAGTTTTAAGTGCGAATGCACTTCTTAAGCGAGCCTGAATCGTCCGCCGCCGTAGTCCGCATAGCACCAGCTGCGGGTGCGCGCGCTCCTCGTCTTCCCTAGCAACGGGGGGAGATGGGCGCACGCTGCCTGGCCGCTGACATGGCACATACCCACGTGGGGGATTGGCCAGGAATCGGGCGTGAGAAGGGCTAATGCACCCGCTTACAGGAGTACTGACCCGAAATTTCAAAGCTGAGATCCGATCTAGCAATCAAGTACAACGACAACACAAATAGGTGTCTGTGAATAAATGCATCTTTCTTTCTTTGTAGTTGTGTGTGTGTGTGTGTGATCTCTCTTTCGCGAACATTACCGAACCGCGCGAATTCAACTCGTGCATTCGCACTTTCACATTCTTCCCCTCGGGGAAATGCGGGGAATTTTCTTACATCCTCCGGAGCATGCCTTTTCAACAAAAAACAGACTACATACCTTAACCTAGGACACAATACATACTCGCATCTTCACTTGGCTACTGGTTCTGCAGTTCTCTTTCCATGTCTTCAGTTGGGTGTGGGCACAGACCCATATGGTAGTCACCATTTCCCCACTTCACTGACGTATATAGGTATAGGCCCGAGCAGTCCATCTTCCCATAAAACGTTTAATGAATCAAAAGTAAACTGGAGCACATTCACACAAACATCTCAACTGCACCACACATCCCTAAAACACCTACACGTGGAGGAAGCCGCCCAACTCGTCACGGCGCACATCCTCGACGCCGCCGAAAAGTCGATTCCCCAGGCCTCCAGTGGGTCCCGCACCCCAAGGAGCCCCTGGTGGAACGAGGACTGCTGGCGGGCGCGAGAGGCCCAGAACAAGGCGTGGGATGTCCTTCGCCAGTACCCCACGTCAGATAACCTGATTTCTTTTAAACGGGCAAAGGCTTTTGGGAGCGAGTGCGTCGTGAGGCGAAAAGGGGGAGTTGGCGCACCTTCCTCACTTCCGTCAACTCATACACTGACACACACAAAGTCAGGACACGAATATGAAAACTAAAAGGACAACAGACACACAGCCTGCCCCTGGTTAATACAACAGAGGACACACTGGAAGACCTGGCTAACACACTTGCACAACACTTCGAACACGTGTCTAGTTCAGCACACTACACAAACACTTTCATGAAACACAAAACATCTGTAGAAAAGAAGTCCCTGCGTGATAACAACAAGTCGCACACTTCTACAATTCTCCTTTTATATTCATGAGCTGAAGGTTGCTCTGAGCACATGTCAGCTCCAGGTGCAAACAAAATACATACACCATGATACAACACCTACACCCAGACACTATTGAAACACTCCTATATCTATACAACAAAATATGGCTTTCGGGGCACATTCCTCGCTCTTGGAGGGAGGCCATAGTAGTGGCTTTCCGGAAGGAAGGAAAGGAACCTTCCTCTCCCGCTAGCTATCGGCCCATCGCCCTCACAAGCTGCCTGTGCACGTTCCTCGAGACAATGATAAACGGGAGACTCGTGTAATACACGAGTCTCCCGTTCTTGAGTACAATGGTCTTCTCGTGAACTGCCAGGCAGGCTTCTGGGCGGGGCGGTCCACCAACGACCAACTCATCGCGCTCGAGTCCTATATAAAGGGTGCTTTCCTCCACAAACAATATTATATGACGGTATTCTTTGATCTGGAAAAAGCGTACGATAGCCCGTGGCGGTATGGCATCCTAAGCGACCTGAAGCCCTTCGGCATGTCAGGTAACACGATAAACACACTTGCCAGCTACTTGTCTTAAAGAACCTTTCGTGTGCGAGTTGGAACTGCACTCTCTAGAATTCATGTGCAGGAAAATGGAGTGCCGCAAGGTGTAGTTTTAAGTTGCACCCTTTTTATTGTGAAAATGAATTCCCTTAGGAAGGCGCTGCCACCATCGATTTCCTGTTCAGTCTATGTAGATGACATTCAACTCTCGTTTAAATCCTGTAACGTGTCTGTCTGTGAGCGCCAGGTCCAGCTTGGTGTTAACAACCTAACTTGTTGGGCAGATAGCAATGGTTTTAAATTTAAGCCCAGGAAGTGCACTTAAATTTAGTTTTCCAAGAGGCGTGGCATCCGGCCGGATCCAGACATTCAACTCAATGGTGTCTCGATTCCTGTCAAAAAGGAACACAAGTTTTTAGGTATAATCTTCGACGAAAAGCTCACATTTATCCCACACATAAAACAACTAAAACATAAAGGCTTAAACAAAATGACTATCCTGAAGGTTCTCTCGCACATTTCTTTTGGCACTGACAAACAACTTCTTTTACGTGTTTTTACCAGCTTGATAGGTTCACGATTGAACTATGGTAGCGTTGTTTATGGGTCAGCAAGTAAAACGTTCCTCGAAATGCTGGACCCAGTGCTCCATCTCGGGCTGCGCCTGGTGTGTGGCGCCTTCCGCACTAGCCCGGTCGAAAACCTCTATGTGGAGTGCAACAAATGGAACCTACAACGTCAGCGACCTTACACAGATCTGCTTTATGCTTTTCAGATTTCATCCATGCCTCACCATCCTTTAAATCAGCTTTTCATGATACGTCCATGACTGAACTCCTTTTAAATCGACCATCGTTCTCTGCACCCCTCTCTTACGGAGTTAGAGAGGAAGCGTCAGAGCTTGCTGTCTCCTTTTTATATACAATCCAAAGTTTTCTAACAAATTTTATAGCACCATGGCATCTCCACCCTGTATCATGCGACACATCTTTCACACATCTAGATAAAAAACGAGTTCCCACATGTGCAGCATTTCTGCAGCATTTCTTGTATTTGCAGCAGAAGTATGAGTGTTCCGAATTTTATACGGACGCTTCTAGAACTGCCACCTCTGTGTCCTGCGCGGCGCATGGGCCCGGCCTTAATGTCACTAGAACTTTGAGTAGTCATACTAGTATCTTTACGGCAGAGGCTTACGGTGTACTTCTTGTTGTCAATCATATACTTCAAAGCCGCATCCCACAATCCATTATCTATACAGATTCCCTCAGTGTTGTGCGGGCACTGTTGTCAACAGTGTCTTCGAAAAATCACGTTGTAAATCTTATCATCAAAGGTATTATGTCGGTGTATGTCCCCAAATTTGAACTCGTCTTTTTGCTGGGTCCCTGGCCACTGTGTTATAGCCGGGAACGAAGCCGCGGATCGAATGGCCGCTGCTGCTACACTCTCGAATACAGTAGACATAACCACATTACCCTACACCGACGTGAAGCCACACATCAGACAACAACTTCGCAAAACATGGCAAACACATTGTAGTTAACAGACAACAAGTTACACGTAATAAAACCATACTTGGGACCATACACCACCGACACCCGCAATAGATACTCTGAAGTCGCCTTGGCCAGATTATGGATAGGGCACACACATGCAACGCACTCGCACCTTCTCACTGCATCTCTAAGACCTCTGTGCAGCAGGTGCGGAGAGGCCCTATCTGTAGTGCACATACTAATCACAAGCAAGGCACTTCACACAACACGACCCAAACACTTCAGAGAACTCTACAGACAACATATCCCACTACATCCATCGCTGTTTCTAGGTGACGATGCCATTGTTTCTGTGAAACGTGTCTTTGAGTATTTGTCAGACGTTAAGTTTTTAAACCTCATTTCCTATCACGCATAATCAAATCTGGCCCCATACACCAGCCCTCACCATTATCTTTAACTGATTTTACTATGTTCGGTTGACATGTTTTTTTTTTACCCACCTTTTTGTGGTAACCACTTCCCTTCATTAAAAAACCTTTTCTCTGGCGCTCTTTGCCCTTAGTCGGTCTTGCGCCATAAAATCCCAACCATCATCATCAAGTCTCACAAACAGGAGCAAAGACGGAATTTGGAGGCATATCTGCTGCGATGAGCAAGTCGTACAATACCGCTTAATGATGGCGATAACCATATCTATTACAGTGCTTCCGAGCATAACGAGGAAGGTGAAAGCGTTTATCGGAATTGTTGTCAGGTCTCTTTAAACCTGTTGTCGTGAAAGAAGTTCCCCGATTCCAAAGGTTGCAAATATTATCATTGCGGTTATGTAAATATTATTCATGGTTCCCTCTGAAAGTCCCGGCTCTTTGTCTTCTGGCTTTGAATAACACCCGCCTTGATGTACCGTCATTGTCATGACTTAGGAACACAACTAAGAACCTCGTTATGGTCCTGCTCTTCAAAACAACACTGATATTATTTTTCCTTGATATTCTGAAGCAGAAGCTTGGGGAGTATGAGTTGAATATAGGGTCAAAATTCATGTTCATGTGTGTGGCACCAGTAGGTCACTCATTTGAAAGCTTAAAAATTGGCGAAATTGTGATGCTGCTTTCTACAAAGCACGGTCTACACACAGATTTACATGTAAAAGTTTTACATGCTGAGGTAGGCGCAAGTTTCAGCTTATCAATACGTTTAATTTACATTCAGCATCACGCCAGGCTTTGCCTGCATTGGAATGCAATGTCATTTTGTTGCTGTCTTGGGGAAACTGCACATTGCACATAATTTGGAATTTGCTACTAGAAAAAATTATGGTGAAAGCATCCAAGCGCATTAGTTAAAAACTCAAGTTCAAAAGAACTTTGGGCCCCGCACGGGGCACCTTGAGCAATCTTGGTGACGGTACTGGCGATACCGCGGACCCCGAGCCCCCAAAACCTAAGCTGGAACCAAGTGTGCCGATGTGTTCTATGGTGAGAGTAGAAACCTCAAATGCTGGCCGTCAGAGCCCAGGTTAAGCTCCGGCGGATGGGCTCTCTGTCTGTTTACCAGGCAGGGGGCTTTGGGAAATCTTCAGCTATCAGGGTAAGCCTGACGAAGAAAGTAAGCCCGTCTCCCTGTTTTTATAGTATGCCGTATGGTATTTTCAAAACCGCCCCACAAACGTGATCAGCCCGGAAAAGAGGCCGCACCGAAGTTCCACTTCCACCTCTTTCAACATCTGTCTCTTCAACAACAATGAAAAACGAATTATATTCGTTTTCTTGTGATTGCGTCAGCTGATCCAACAAGACCTGTAGCTTCACTATCGGTATTCCTGGTCTAGAAATTTTTGCAAAACACATTAGGTGAAAAGTATCAAGCTAAAAAGCTTAGGACTGGAGAAATTCTTGTCGAACTCAATACTGAACAACAATCCCGCACACTTCTTGCCCAAACTAGCATCCTTGGTATGGACATCAGGGTCACGCCCCACCGGAGCCTGAACAGCTCCTAGGATGTGATTTCCTAGACAGATCTTCTTACGGAAACAGTTTCCGACCTCCTTGAAGGGTTAAAAGACCAGGGCGTCACCATCGTGCGTCGCATCGCAAAGCACAGGGACGATAAGATAATCCCCACCAAACAAATTATCCTTACATTTGACTGATTGGCACTTCAACAATATATAAATGCAGGCTGCATCCGAAGCTCTAATCGCCCGTACATAAATAACCCGCGCCGCTGCTTCAAGTGCCAGCGGTTCGGGCACAGTACAATCTCTTGCCGCGGCAAAACAACCTGTGCTAAATGAGCCGCGCAGAGCCACCCTACCGACAATTGCAATTCTGACAACCTCACTTGCGGGAACTGCAGGGGCCCACATGCGCCCTACTCCAAGAAATGCGAGAAGTTTAAGCAAGAAAAAAAAATAGTCAAAGTGAAACTCACTGAAAACATCTCTTTCCCGAGGCGCGGAACAGGTTCGCCCCTTTCCATCTGGGGAGGTACACCAACGCAGCTCGCCGGGGTAGGAGCGGCGTCAGGTTTTGGCGGAGACCCATTACCGCGAGTCTGACTTGGTCCCCCCCCCCCGCCCCCCAACGGGTTGCCTCAGGCAGCCCAACCCGCCTCCGCACCACTCGCTGAGCCAGCAGCGGCTGTGGTGGCTACCACGTCTGGTGGGAGTGATGCTTCATCCTCCACTTCTGCTCCACCATCCCAAACCACACGCGAGGGCACGGAGGAGATGTAGACGAAGGAACCAGCGGCAGCTTCCCCCCCCACCACCTGCACCATCCGAGGCGCTCCTGACACCCTCGGTGGTTGCCGGCCAGTCAGAGCTCTCCCAATAGGGGGCGCGGTCCAAAGAGACTAATCAATCAGGCACTCCGAGGACATCAGAGGACGGAATGGATGTCGGAACGTTCTTGCCTGCGGTGCACCACAAGAAACTTGTCCCGACGCGAAAGCCTCCCGACAAGCCAAAAAGACGAGAGTCACAGCCCCGAAAGACGACACATAAACATACACACTCCAGTAGCTCTCACAACAAATAATGGGAAGAGACAAACCTAATTCAATGGAAGTGGAGAGGCCTTCCTAAAAATCTTGACGATGTGTACGAGATACTGCATTCCAATAAGCCAAGCGTCATGCGTATACAAGAAACACAATTAAATTCGAAACATACAAACCAAACTTTTTTAATAGTTACCTGGTAATTAGGAAGGACAGGGACAGGGGTGGTGCATCTTCTGGTGGTGTGGCCATCATCCCGAAAGTCCCTGACGTGTCACACTATCCAATTACGGACCGTCCTTGAGGCTGTTGCCATTCATACGATAATTTTAAATAGGACCCTTCCTCTCCCTCCAGCTATCGACCCATTGCCCTAACCAGCTGCCTGTTCAAGGTTCTCGAAAAAATGATCAGCGGGAGACTTACGTACTTCTTAGAATACAGGGGTCCCCTCGAGAGCTGCCAGGCTGGCTTCAGGGCGAAGAGATCCACCAACAATCAACTGGTTGCGTTGCCTTCGTTCACAAACAGTTCTGTGTTACGGTGTTTTTTGACATAGAGAAGGCCTGTGAATCCGCATGGCGTTACGGCATGCTTAGTGACCTTAAGTCGTTCGGTGTGTCGGGTAACATGTTAAATATCCTTATTATTTACTTGTCGGAGAGAACCTTTCGCGTGAGGATCGGAAGTGCCCTCTCAAATGCTCACGAGCAAGAAAATAACGTTCCAAAAGGTGGAGTTCTCAGCTGCACTCTGTTCATAGTTAAGATGAAAGCCATTGGAAAGGCATTTCCACCTACAATCTCTTATTCCCTGTATGTAGATGATGTCTACTTTTCCTTTAAATCATGTAATATGTCAATCTGCGAACGTCAAGTCCAGGTGGGCGTCAAGAAATTTGCCGGCTGTGCAGACAAGAATGGTTTTAAACTTAACCCTGTACAAACCTCTGGCGTTGTGTTCTCCAGGAAGCGTGGGATCCATGCCGATCCAGACATTAGTCTTAAGAGTGTGTCCATTCGTGTGAGCAAGAAGCACAAGTTTTTAGTTGTTTGTGTTGGACCACAAACTCACATACATTCCCCACATCAAGCAACTTAAGCATAAATGTCTCAAAACAATGAATATCCTTAAAATCCACCCACACCAATTGTACGGTTCTTGACAAAGAACTCTTTCTGCGCCTGTATACGGCTTTCGTTGGGTCTCGTTTGGACTATGGCAGTGTGGTATATGTGTCGGCGACTAAAATAGGGTTGCGAATGCTTGACCCAGTGCTACACTTGGGGTACGTCTTGCGTCGGAGGCTTTCGCACAAGCCGGTTGAAAGTTTGTATGACGTGTGTAACAAGTGGTCCCTTGAGACCCAACGAACGTATATGGACTTCCTTTATGCCATTAAAATATCATCGCTGAGAAACCATCCTTTTTATCCTGTCTTTAACAACACATCCAAATCTCTGCTCTTTGTAAATCGCCCATCCATTCCTCGGCCCTTTTCGCTTAGAGTGAGCCAGCGAACCTCGGATCTCAGCGCTTCATTTTTTGATGTGTACAGATCAACCTTTTGAGACATTTTACTGCCTTGGCAAGTTCGCTCTGTGTCCTGTGACCTTTTAAGAAACTTAACAAAAATTGTGTACCACGTGCTGCAATACTGCAGCACTTTCTGTCTCTACAGTTTAAATAACCTCGTGCAGAATTTTACAGTGACGCTTCTAAAACCTCCACTACGGCGTCCTGCGCTGCTCATGGACCGAATTTCAATGCAGTAGAACCATGAGCATACACACAACCATACACACAACTAATTGTACAACACATTCTTGAAAATCAAATTCCCAATTACATAATCTATAGAGATTCCTTGAGTCTTTTTCGCGCACTATCATCGCACAGGCCCCCAAAACCACATAGTTAATTTTTTGTTTAGCACCATTATGTCGGTCTATGTTCAAAAGCATGAGCTTCTCTTCTGCTGGGTCTCAGGACACTCTAGGATCGCTGGCAACGAGTTGGCAGACGGGGGTGCCGCTGCTGCAGCACTCGGGAACACTGCAGACATAACAACGGTGCCCTATAGATACTTCAAGCCGCATATAAGACAACACTTGCGCAGAACATGGCAAACACACTCGAAAGAACTGGCAGAAAACACGTGAGACGTTAAAAAACCACGCTTGGGACCATACACCACTGACACACACGACACACGGAAGACCCCTTGGTTAGGCTACGGATACGGCACAGCCATGCAATGCACTTGCATCTGCTCACGGGATCTTCAAGACACCAGTGCAACAGGTGCAGAGAGGCCCTATTCGTAGTTCACATACTCATTCAATGCAAGACACTCGACACAACATGGCACAAACACTTCAGAGAACTCTACAAACAACATGTTCCCCTACATCTATCGTTGTTTGTGTGTGACGATGCCATGGTTGCCGTGAAACGCGTGTTTAAGTTTTGTCAAACGTTACGTTTTTTAAACTCATTTTCTCTCACGCATAATCAAATCTGACCTATACACCAGTTATGAGCATTATCTTTCATTGGTTTTACTATGTCTGGTTTGCACGTTTTTTTACCTACTTTTTTGTGGTAATCATTTCTCTTCAATGAACTAACTTTTTTTCTGGCGGTCTGTGCTCTCGTTCGCCTTGCACCATTAAACGCCAACCATCATCATCAAAAGAACTTTCGGATCAAATTGGGATCAAAATACGATCAATGTGTAGAACATTTTGCACAGTACCATAAGGACATACACGCAATGCGTTGTGTAAACTAATAAAACTGGTGTTTCTTAATTATCCACAGAAATTTGCACTTAGTGGATATACTTTTATGTTTTTAGGCAAACAATTGATGTTGACTGAGGCACTCTAAGTGCCAGTGGAAAGCACAGAATTGTACTGAGTATCGGGCTGTAAAAATGACTCAACTAGATAACAACTCAGCTCAGTACACTCTTGAGCTGCTTAACATATACACTTTACGTAAATACACCACATCAGTGGTCCCTGGATGCAATTTTTGGTCGATACTGATGCAGAATAATTAACCATTCCAGAGCGAGCTTGTTGTGTTTTGGCATCAATTGGTAAATGGGATATTTTGTACATGTATGGATCCAGCAAGTGTCTTCATGGTCTAGGCAATAACGGAGTGAAATAAATAAAACGCAAATGGAAACTACAAATTCAAATTAAATAACTGGAATAAAAAATGAACGTAAAATTACGAGCAAAAGCGTTGGCACCGCATAACTAACTACTGAATTCCATTGACAGTCTGTGCAGTGGTTTTAGTGATTTTAACTTTGCGCTTGCTCATAAGACTAAGAAAACATAAAATGTCTTCTGCTGTAACTGTATTATGCTCTGATTTGGCTTTGATTTTTTTATTTTAAGGTTACGCTCAGTTTTTTTTTCTTCATGGCTCTGGTTAGCTAGACAGCTTCAGCTGCCTGAGGTGTTAAATTCGTGAGGGTGTGCAATTTGTCATTTATGTTTTTGAGTATATGCAAAGCAAATGACCATTACGCTTGAATAATTGCGAATTGAAGCGAATTTAAGCAGTTGCTACTAGGAAAACCTGGAATTGGAAATTTCAAAAGCATGCTTCAATAAATAAAAGATGCGTGTAAGCTAGAGGGTAACCAAACTTCTCCTATAACGTGAAAAAAAGTAGCTGCCTCATTAATCGCATTTTTTCGTACTAGCATGTAACGGCCCCTCGTCAGATCTAGACTAACTTGAGATCTTACCATGCAGTGGTCACTACACCTTACACTTCCGAGCACTTCCACATCCTTCATGACGCCAGGGTTATCGCATAATATGATGTCTATTTCATTTTTATGCTCCCCTTTTGTGCTCCTCCACGCTCACTTCCCGCTCTCCCATTTGCAGAAGAAGGTATTCATTATGCGTAGGTTATTCCGTTCTGCGAACTTGACTAGTACGTCCCCCCTGCTATTTCCACAGCCCAGACCATAGTTCCCAACTGCCTTGTCTCCAGAATGGTTCTTGTTTACTTTAGCATTGAAGTCCCCCCTAACTACGGTATACTGAGTTTTTGCTTTAGCCACTGCCGATTCCACATCTTCATAGAAGCGTTCCGCTAGGTGGTCGTCGTTGCTGGATGTGGGCGCGTAGCCCTGTACCACCTTGAGTTTGTACGTCTTTTGAGCCTAAATACCAGACGCGCTGCGCTTTCGTTCATGCTATAGTATTCTTCTCTGTTGCCAGTTATGCTCTTATTGAGTATAAATCCCACTCCCAGTTCTCTTCTGTCCACTAGACCACAGTAACATAGAACGTGTTCATTTTTAAGCACCGTAAATGCTTCACCTGTACTCCTAAGCTCAACGACATCCTATGTAATGGCCTTTCTTTTTTCTCGAACAACACCTCTGGGCTCGCTTCACTAGATAAGGTGGTCGTGTTAAACGGCGCCAGGTTCAGGGTCTAATCGCGGCCTCTCCGGCTCTAGGTATTCTTTGCACCCTCTGCTGCGTCCCAGATCTGACCGCCGACGTGGTCAGCTGCTTCGCAACCACCGGAGACTGAAGGGCGTGGGTTAATTGGCGTAATCATGGGAGGTTGTGGCCGTTACTACACTAGGGTGGCCAATCCTGCTCTGGTGAGGGAGTGCGTTACGTGCAATAGTCGCCGGGGTCAGGCCGCAAGGCAAGCCCCATTGTGCGATTCCATCAATACGCGGATTTTTTTCCTTTTTTATAGTCAAGTTGCATTTGTCAGACTCCGGTATTAGAACTATGGTCGTTCTGCACGCGAGGCGGATGCTCTACCTCTACGTCACCGCTTCTAACTGCTTCAGTGTTTTGGTGTATTTTTTTCTGATGGAGGCGATAAACCAATAACGCCTGTGTGTACGAGGTTTCGGCACCCGTTAAAAATCCCCAGGTGGTCACATCAATCCGGAGCTCTCAACTACAGCGCGCCCCATCGCCTGCGTTGCGTCGGCACGTTAAACGCAACAATCAATCAATCAGCATTGGTGTAAGTATGGTATAATTTTCTTCTGACATGTAATAACTCTGTTTTGACAAACTTGAAGAAGCAGATAGAAGTGCGTAAGAGGAAAGAGCAGAGACTCTGTAGGGTGTTACAGCGTGTAGCATCCTTCTTTTGCCAATTTTATCGTTTTTCCAGCCTACAGCCTATTTTTGTGCCGTTTCTTTTTTATCCGTGGTGTTGTCTTTGTACTTGGCATTCCCACGCCCTGTTTTTTTTATTTTCTCCCTAATTTTATATCCTCTATTTGTACCATTCCTTTCTTTCCTTTTCAAGCCCCTTATCCCCGTTTCCATGTGTAGCGCAAACGACCGGACAGTTCTTCTCATTCTTTCCTCGGGTAACCTTCCTACCTTTTTTCTACTGTTTTTTCCATTCCTTAAACTCAAACACTAGGCCTTCTAAGACCTCGCTGTTAGCATTACAAACATCACTGATGGCCTGAGGGATATTTTAGGGAGAATTGCTCGGAGATAAGGGCCCGTTGCATTTACTGTTCTGCTTGTTCTCGCACCCAAAGAGTAATGTACTAAATGTGCTGTACGTATGAAAAGTAATGTAGTGATGTATGTATACAAGATTCTATTAGATTCAGCCTGCACAGATAACTTGATTACAATAATGGCTCAACATAACCTCATGAATAATCAGAGGGTGCGCCTGTCAATGTCAAATTTATCTTTGTTTGTTGGTGAAATGTCAACACAGAATATGTTCTGTGGTGTTAATTGCATGATAGTGGCTGATGGCAGTATCATGCCCCCATTATTTTTGATGAAACTAAGAATGCTGGTGATTTCAACCAGAATGAGCTGAAACTTTCATATCAGCTACAGAATCACTGGCGCCCCGCTCTGGTAGTGCAATTTTGTAATCGTTCTTGTTGCTGTGAGCACAGTGGAATGGAAACTTGGAAATTTGACAAGGTCTGGTACGGGATCTCAGGGGTCAGTCCCGTTCGGCGGCATAAATATGAAGGCTGTGCTACGCGTATCAGAGTGCGAGGTGGATGGTTTATTATTCCTTCTTTCTAACTGATGTATCCTGCTGAAGAATGTCTCCGGGTGGTCCTGGTTGAACCAATACGTGCAGATGTAATTGTCGCAAAGAAAATAATTCTGAGTTTAATTTATTGTCGGTTATTTTAATGACTGCTACATGCATTACATACTAAGTCTGAATACTCCACACTAAGGAATTGGTGATTGTTCCATGCTAAGCAATTTGGTTCACCTTCTATAGTTAATATTTGGCAGCAGTTTCAACTATAGCCACTCTTATTTACTGCTAAGGCGCAATAAGTAATTTTTAGGTACACTGAAATTCATTTACTAGTGAAGGAAGACATATATCCCTTGGTCGACTTCCCCTTGCACAAATTACACAACATGCCTATCGCGACATGAGAATGCGGGCACGTATGTTAGCACAAGACGTTTGGGAGGCGTTTTCTATAGACAGACACATCTCTGGCCAAAACACGAAGGTTTTCAGGCAAAACGGGGTACGAATGGAAGCGGCCGTTTCTCTTCATTAGCGAAGGCGCACAGGGAAGGACAGAATATTTTTTAAGCCCCAACGAGACTGGTGCCCCGACATCAGCGCCTAAGGCCTCGCAATGAATGTATTATACTCCTCCGTCTCCTCTGTCCAGTATATACCTGGGCCATATAAGAGTGGAAGTACAAGTAGACATAAAAAAGGTAACTTAGCTGATGCTATCGAGCATCGGTAATGTGTCATGCACATCCTCACTTAGGAGTACAAATGAGTGGACTATATCGAATCTCTAAACATTTTTGGATTGCGTGTTTCAGTGATCGAAGGAAGCGGCATCATTTTAAATGCGGTACCCTTCTGTTTCGCCGTGTCCTCCTCTGGAAAACCATATTATTGTGCAAATAAAGTCATTATTATTATTGCTATTATTTGGCGCTTGTTTTCTTTTACAACTCAAACAAAGCAGCGTTTAGTGAGAGTATAACAGCACACGTAAACGAGAACCTACTTTGAGGCTAGACATCGTGGAAATCTTTGAGATGCTTGTTTGTTTTTCATTTACGAGTCATGTACACTCAAAGGGAGCCGATCTGACCAGCAATGTCTCACGTTACATGACATGACCAGCTGACGGCGAGTTCAAATCGGCAGCAGCCACCCCCAGGCATGTAGGGAACGGTATCCTTACAGATAGGCCACGGCGGCTTTATTCTTATCTTCGGGAGTGTGCGGGCTGCAGCACAGGGGTAGATAAGATAGTTTCCGCAAGCGCCGAAATGACACAGTAGACGACACAATGGTGCTCTCTTGTGAAGAAGAGGGGGAGTAAACATTTAATTGTGCAGTCAATGTTGTTGGGTTGACCGCCAGGTGGGGGACCTCATTAGTCGAGGAAGCCCTGGGTATTGGCGGCCTGTCTTGCCTCGTTTACAGTTGTTGTTGGTGATCCCGGTTGGAGCTGTTCAACCGACCCTCCCACTGCTCAAATGAGGGATTTTGGTTTGGGGTAAGGGATGGTATGTGGTGGCACTCCCATACCATGTGGTTGAGAGTGCATGGCTCCACGCAGAATTTACAAGTGTATGTGTACAATGTCGGATGAATTGAGTGTAGTAATGTACCATGTGGAACTGTGCTAGTCTGTAGCTGTCAGTAGATGACCGTGTCTTCGCGAGACATGTTGAGATGTGAAGGAGCAAAGGTTCTTCGTCCCAAGCTGTAGTGGGCCAGGATGTCACTGTACCTTCTGGAGAATATTTCTCTCATTGGGCTTATGGAGGTTCTGGCTGACTACCCAGAAGGAGGCGCCCAGTTAGTATGAGCTCGGGCTGCGGCATGAGCCGCCTCATTCCCTTCCAGTGATGAATGAGCCGGTGTCCATATGATGAAAATTTCGGGTAAATCAGAAGCTTTATAAAAACCTCCACATGACGGACACCCCTCACAAAATACCGGAACTGAATTTCACGCCTCAGCCCCCCTTTGTGTTCGCTTAATATTTCATTTATTTTTGTTCATCGAACATGAATGCGTTGCAAAAAATTATTAGCGGTATCTTCAACCACTGATCTCGCAACTACAGCGTGGCATCATGATGGCATTCGTGTTTATACACTTTTCAGGGCCAGCTTTACCCGCCTGGCCCCAGCAGCCCGGTCAAAAATAGCGAAATTAAATGGGCACCGGGCCGCGAAGGGGGCGAAAAAACAAACGCGGGAGCAGGCGGGGCGAGACACCGCGTTGCTTGGCCGCTGGCCAATGGCGCGTGGGGCTGGTCGGCGAAAAAGATGCCAAACAAGAAGGAGGGAAGGTCACGGGTGAGGGCGAGAGACGGCTAGATCTTAGGTTGGCGCTAACTTAGCTATCTTAGGGGCCTTAAAAACTTCCGGCTCAGTTGTTTGAATCTTGGTGGACGACGAACGTGTGTTCCCAGCACAGCGCCGACGGCCCAGACGACAAATGCAACAAGTCTTTGATTTTTTCTTTTTTTTTTTCTTGAAGGGGTAATGCTGTAGAGCAAATGGAAGTAAGGCTTAGGAAGTGGAAGTAGGAAAGGAGTAGGACGGTTAAAGTAGGTGAGTGAACAAACTAGATGTAGCGATTATTATTAATTCAACACGTGGTAGTAGTGAGTTAAACACCTTTTTTTACAGCGCACCAGCAGAGAGAGATAGCTGCGAAACATGCCCCCAAGGAAGAAGCCTGGCGTTGCGTGCATGAGGTGGGAGCGGAAGTACCCACTTGAGGAGACAACGTTCCAATGAGTCGAGAAGGCGGAAGGGCAGGACTTCATGTGTAGGTTGTGTGTAATAGAGTTGCGCCTCGACCGACTAGAGAAGGAGAAGCAGCAGCTTAGGGTACAGGTTGATGACCTATTAGAGGAGCTAAAAACCGAAATGCAACAGCGAGAGCTGCTAGAAGGAACGCTAGCCCAGGTAGAAAACGCGCGTGAGAAGACAGACGCCATTTCGGAAGTCAATGACTTGCGCCATGAGGAAAGTGAACTGAGTGTGCCTGGCTCCGAAGCGGGAAAACGGCAGGCTAGGACCGCCGCGTGTGAGGGCGTTGGTGGTCATGATAGCGATGATCCTGCTGAGAGCACTAACGCTGTCATGGAAGAATGGAAGAAGTTGCAACCGGGCAAGAGCTATGCAGCGACAGTCAGCGCTGAAGCCCCAGGTGGCAAAAACACCTGCGCTTCTCAAGGAGCATCGAGATGGTCCAGACACTTTTGTGGGTCACACGAACACGTGCAGGGCAGAGCAGGTGATAAAAAAGAGGTTAGGGAACGAACAGAGAGTTACTGGTAGCACACTCCCCCAGAAGACGGTTAATGTGTAATGGCAAAAGCAAAAGGCCAGCTGTGGGAGACAGAAACAGATAGCCACCTACTGCTTGTTACAGCCCCTGCTAAAATCTAGACTAATTTGAGATCTTACGATGCAGTGGTCACTACACCTTACCCTTCAGAGCACTTCCACATCCTTTCACGACGCCAGAGTTATCAAATAATATGAAGTCTATTTCATCTTTATGCTCCCCATTCGGGCTCCTCCACGTCCACTTCCGGCTCTCCCATTTGCAGAAGAAGGTATTCATTATGCGTAGGTTATTGCTTTCGGCAAACTCGACTAGTAGGTCCCCCCTGCTTTTCTACCGCCCACACCATAGTTCCCAACTGCCTTGTATCCCGCCTGGTTCTTGCCTACCTTAGCAATGAAGTCCCCCATAACTGCGGTATATTGTGTTTTTACTTGGCTGTGTGTAATCTCACGGCAGCCATGAGAATTACCTCCGGGATATTCCCACGGTAGTTTCCATAAAAGCTGGCTGGCTGAAAATTGTTGAATATTACGTCCCAACGTAACCTAACGCAACATATCCCGACCGAACCTTACATAAACTAACCGATCACCTCATAACCTACCCAAATTCTACCAAACTACAACACACCTAATCGAACCCAGCCCAATGACACAGAACACAACCTGTCTTAAACGTAATTCAAATTATTCTAGAAGTCATGTGCGGCGATATCTTCATTCAGTAAAAACAACAGTAAGCACTAAAAAATCAGGATGACCAAAAAATTCCGAAGGCTAATAAAAACATCCCATCGCCGAAGTCGAACCCGAGCCTTCTCGTTTAAAACCGAGCGCTATACCACAGCGCTACAAGGGCAGCTGCAGACGCCGTTTTTAGGGAATATTCATCAGATTGAATCCCCGCGTAGCGTGCTTAGCCATTAAAAGCGACTGCCGTGAGAAATTTTGGCGGTAATTCTCCCGGTTTCCGAGATAAGAGTCCCTACCTTTTTACTTTAGCCATTACCGATTCCACATCTTCATAGAAGCGTTCCACTAGGTGGTCGTCGTGGCTGGATGTGGGCGCGTAGCCCTGTACCACCTTGAGTTTGTACCCCTTAATGAGCTGAATATCGGTTCTGCTGTGCGATCCTGAATTCTTCTACTTTACGCCTTACTCTTAGCTCTTCGCTTCTTAGTTGGCTTCTTTCGTACTAGCTTGTTAAAGTCCCTCCTCAAATCTAGCCTAATTCGAGATGTTACCATACGGTCGTCACTACACCTTACCCTTCCGAGCACTTCCACATCCATCACGACGCCAGGTTTGGCAGCGGGGAGGTAGACATTGAGCATCCGCCTCGCGTGGAGAACGACTGTGGTTCGAATCCCCGGTGCCGGACAATTTCCACCAGATTTTTAAAAAACTCTGGGCATTCATTGAATTTCAGATTGGGGCTTGGGGTGCGGCCTGACCCCGGCGACCATTGCCGGAATCGCACTCCCTCACCAGTGCAGTATTGGCCACCCTGGTGTGAAAATGACCACAACCTCCCATGAATATGCCAATTAACCCACGGCCCTCAGTCGCCAGCGTCTGCGAAGCAACTGACCATGCCGGCGGTCAGACCTGTGACGCAGCAGAGGGTGCTAAGAATCCCTGGACCCGGCCAGACAGCCTTTTGAATCTGAACCTGGCAACGTTTAACACGAGAACCTCATCTAATCTAGTGAAGTGAGTCTAGACGTGTTCTTTGAGGAATAAAAGGGGAAAATGGGATGTCATACGGCTTAGTGAGGTTAGGAGGAAAAGTGAAGCCTTTACGGTTCTGAAAAATGGACACGTCTTTTGTTACCGTGCTTGAGCGGACAGAAGAGAACTGGGAGTGGGATTTCCAGTCAATAAAAGCATAGCTGGCGACATAGAGGAATACTATAGCAATAAAGAAAGAGCAGCAGGTCTTGTAATTAGGCTCAATAAGAGGTACAAGCTCAAGGTGGTACAGGGCTATGCCCCCACATCCAGCCACGACGACCAGGTAGTGAACGCTTTTATGAAGATGTGGAATCGGCAATGGCTAAAGTAAAAACACAATATACCGTAGTTATGGGGGACTTCAATACTAAAGTATCCAAGAATCAGGACGGAGACAAGGCAGTTGGGAACTATGGCCTGGGCTGTACAAGTAGCAGGGGGGACCTGCTAGCTGAGTTTGCAGAACGGAATAACAACGCATAATGAATACCTTTTTCTGTAAAACGAAGAGCCAGAACTGGACGTGGAGGAGCCCAAATGGGGTGCGTAAAAATGAAATAGACTTCATATTACGCGATTATCATATTGTTGCAAACAAATAGGGGAACGAGGAGTACTTATTATCACAAGGGTCATGAATATCCTGTTGCGGAAGAAGAGGGACATGAAGGAAGGGAGGGAACAATCGAAAAAGAACACTGCTCAATGTTCAATCACTTAAAATAGTGGATAGCATTTTAAAGTCTGTGAACATATTGTTCGCCAATTTGGTAAAGAAATAAGTGCAACGTTTTGACAGGTATAGGTCGAGGTCATTACACCACCTTGTAGAGGCCACTGGTTAGTGAGTAATAAATACATTCTTCTCGCACTCAGGGGTCCTCTCAAAGGCGTTTCAAATGCCCTTCTTCATCTGCGGGTGGAGAACCTAGATCCAATAGTGGCTCGCGATCAGTCTTGAAGTGTGCACAGCGCCATATCAAATGGTGCAGGTTAAGGAAGCACTTCTCGTCATAATACGGGCAGCGTTGGATGTGCGAGCTGGCTTTGTTGGTCCATATATGTAGTACATGAGGGGTCAGGGCCGTGTTAGCAGAAATCTTCTAGTTACCACCTCCCCCGAGAGTGTGAGCGCCTTTAGCGGGCACAGTACACCCACCAGGCTGGTATCTTGAACCCTCTTGCGACTCTTTGCCTTGAATTTCCGCAGGTGAAGTTGCCGGTCTGGTCGTTGCAGTTGTTGCAATGGGGAACTGGAAACCTCTGGAGGTGTGTCAAGTCTCTCCCGCGCGGTGGTGTTAACCGCGTGGTTGTCATGTGCTCAGGCGTGTGTCCCGGGGACCAAACGATGCGGATGCGATGATACAGTGATAGAGAAGTGCGCTACAGAAGTTCGTCAAGTCATAGAGAAGTGCTAGAGAATTGGGTGATAGAGAAGTGTGCTGAGTATACCGAACCCCTATATATAGCCTTCAGAGATTACGAGAAAGCATTTGACTCGGTCGAAACCTCAGCAGTCATTTATTATGAAATAAAGGTGTAGATGAGCCTTGTGTAAGATTACTTTAGGATATCTACAATGGGTTCACAGCTACCATCAGCCTCCATAAGGAGAGCAGTAAAATACTTATAAGGAAGGGCGTCAGACAACGAGACACCATCTGTCCAATGTTATTCACAGCATGTTTCGAAGAAGTATTCAGAACATTAGCCAGGGAACAGTTGGGAGTAAGGGTTAATCGAGAATACCTCAGTAACCTCAGATTTCCTGATGACGTTGCCGTCAAGTTGCAATTGAAGTAACTCGGCGGAGTAATTGCAAAACATGCTTACCGCTCTGGAGAGACTATATTCTTGGGCCTGAAAATTTATACGCATAAAACTAACGTAACGCTCAAAAACCTCAAGACAGCACAGCAGTTTCAGATATGTATCGAGGCAGTGGAAGTGGTAAGCGAATTTACCTACTTAACCCAAGTTGTGACCCCGGATTCCAACCATAAGGCAGAGATAATTAGAAGGGTAAAAATGGGGTGGAGTGCATACGGCAGATATTCTCAGATAATGAATGGCAGCCTACCTTTTTCCGTGAAGAAGAAAGTGAATGACAGCTGCATCTTACCGGTACTCACCTACGGAGCAGAAACGTGGGGGCTCACTAAGAGGGTTCAGCTTAAATTAGGCTTAAAGCTTGAGCGGGCAATGGAGAGGTAAATGATAGGTGTAACATTAAGGGACGACAGACCGGAGTGGGTCAGGGACGAAACGCGTGTTAAGGACATATTAGTTGATTTAATAGCAAGACATGGGCGTGGTCAGGGCATGTAATGCGAAGGCAAGATAACCGTTGGTCATTAAGGGTAACAGAGTGGATCCCTCGAGAAGGCAAGCGTTGCAGGGGGCGACAGAAAGTTAGATGGCCAGATGAGATCAAGAAGTTTGCGGAGATAAATTGGGCGCAGTTAGCACAGGACCGGGGTAATTGGAGATTAATGGGAGAGGCATTTGCTCTGCAGTGGGCATAGATATGCTAGTGGTGATGATGATGATATTCCCATGAGCCGATATCCTTGCCTTGGGGGGGACTGCTCAAGATATTCCTTAAGACGTAGCTGGTTCTCTTTGATCAGGGTATCTAGGGAGGGAAAGGGTACAATTTGGTATAGAATGTCTACGGGGGTGAATTTAGGAAGACCAATACTTGTACGGATACGGTTCCGATTAATTATATGGAGATTTTTTAAGTCAGTTGGGCGAAGATCATATAGCAGAAAGCCGTAAGTGAGAGGCCTGTGTGCTATTTTATGTCCAATCATTGTACAAGTCTGCTGATGGGCACCATCAAACATACTGGAAAGGCGGAGGATGGCATTCAGGGTGTTGCGCCAAGTGGCTTTCAGATTCAGGATCCATTTACAGGGAGGCTATTGGAACAGCTAATGGGTAGGCCGAGGAGAAAAATGGTGGCGTTATGAGCATTCAGCTTCATAACCGATCGGGATGGAAATGATCTCATCTGAATTTGTGCCATTTTTGCCGTTAACGCTGAGTAGCTCTGTTTTAGTGGGTGATAGCCGTAATTTTAACTTGGAAAGGGAGCGTTCAAGGCTCAATACGGCAGCCTGGAGTTCCGTTTGCATGGCATACTTTGGAGGGATAGTCTTTAGTTTCTGTCCAGACCACTACGTCGTCCGCATATAAGGCAAAACGAGAAGCATTGCCTTGTTCAAGTCTGCGTGCCACCCGATTCATGGCTAGGTTTAACAAAATTGGAGCTAAGATGGAGCCTTGTTGAACACCGTGATCTAAACTGAAAGTGGTCGGCTGGTATATGGAAGCATTTATTTGATTGGGTCAGTGCTGAAGGGAATTTCGTACCCAATTTTAGGCGTTTCGACTTTAGGCGTTTCGCACTAGCCAATACCGGCAATATGCCCAATTGACTAGCATTATGTAATGCTTTGTGAATGTCCAGTGCAATCACATAATCTGGCAAATCCGTGCGAGCAGTTCTGTTAATGAGGCGACGTAGGAGCCTAAGGTTGTCGTGAGTGCTCAGATCGGGTCGGAAGCCTCTGAGAGCAGGGCGCAACCACCCTCAGCACTCAAGGTTGTGCGTTAATCTGTTGTTCATCATTCTCACGATCAGTTTACATAGGACGGGAGTTATGCTACTGGGCGCAAGTTGTGGGGGTTGTTGGGTCCTTACCAGCCTTAGGTATTGGATGAATTAGAGTAATTTTAAGGTGGTCAGGGACCGTCCCAAAGGTCCAATGATCGTTCACGAGGTGAAGTAGGACGTCCAGTGCATCAGGGGGAAGATTTCCTAGATCCTGCCATTTGACATGATCATGCCTTGATGCTGACTTTGAGCGGCCTTGTGAGATGGCTGTCTGAAGCTCTCGCATAGTAAAGGGAGAATCTTGCTTTGGAATGGGATCGATAACGTCCATAATGAGAAGGTCGGGGAGAACCGATGAATCCTTCACAGCATGAGAGAAAAAGGCGTGAATGAGATTATCTTTTACTTGAGAGTAGTCTTGCGTTAGCGGCATGTTATCAATCACGGGCAGCTTTTTCTTAGCGCGGCCATTCAGGCTTCGGAAAAGACACCATAGAAGACGGACCCGATTCATGGCCAAGTTTCTGACAGAGATTGTTCCAAAGTTCGCATTGAAGGTTGACCTGCTATTGTCTAATGATATTGTAATGGTGTTTGAGCTGCATGAAATGATGATGTTGCTTACCACCCGTGCGATAACAATAGGGTAAGGCGCTCTGCTTTTTTGAGAAGACGAAATATGTTTGCGGCAGGTCACCCGACAGCCACCGTGCACGTAATGTACTCGAGCGCAGTGTTCCGAGCTTACGTAATGGATCTAACAAAATCAGCAAAGCCATAGCAGGAATCAGCAGAAAAATGTTCTCTAAATGATGTCCCATTTACGCGATTCACAGCGTGACGGGTACGCAGTTTCTTACTTTTGAGATAGAGTAGGATGGTATAGTGATCACTACCTTAGGTGCAATTAGGCGTCTTCCACGTTTGGATGGGGCTAGGAGTGGTGAGAATAAAGTTCGGAGTGGTGTCACTTTGTTTAGGATGTAGGTCTATGCGGGTATAGACGCCAGGTTTATTCCGTAAGTGTAAGGGGCTAAATTGAAGCGCCTGTTCGAGGATCCTGCCAAGCGAATGAGTGCAAGAGCAGCACCAAAGAGCGTAAGGGGCGTTGAAGTCTCCTAATACGTCCTAATAAATGTAGTGAACTAAGATAAAGAACCCAATCACAAGCATTCGAATGAACAGAACCTTTACAAGGGGGATAGTATACGGGCACCACAAGCATTGGCTTGCCCCCATGTGGAACCACTCTAACAATTTAAACTTTGCGATGAATTGTACTGGCCTTATCCCACTTGTTTAGCACTGCCTGATATGAATTCTGCACAATAACAGCCGCTAAGCAAAGAAAACGTGGTTGTCCATTGCGATTGCGTGTGTTTGTTGGAATATTCAGATCTAGAAATGTGTTATAATTCGAGATCTTACAAGGTGCGCGAGTTTCCTGCAAACGAGCAAGAGGTTTTAAGGTGGTTATTTGAGAATTTAAAAGCGGTCCTCTTTGGAAGAAGCTACGGCAATTCCATTGTACGATTAGCCGTATAATGGAAGAAGCGGGTTGCATTTGGGGCACTTCCGTTTTCTTGTTTCGTTTATTTCGTGAGAAGGCGGCGTCTGTGGCGGAATTTTTTGAAACAGCTCACCAATCTACGTGGCGATATGAATGGGTTCATCTTCAAAGGAGCCATGAAGAGAAAATGCAAGTTGGTTTTATTCGAAAGATTTCGTGTTTTATAGTGCCCCCAGCGCTTGTCCGGATACAAACGGTGCTTTATTCACTGAGAAATTAACAATTTAGGTTAAAATTTTTATTTTCCCGCTCAATCGTGCGTTTTCGTGGTCCCAAGTGACATCACGGGAACCGACCGCTCTGCAGCCTAGAGTACCTTCATTCACGCATCCGCCGTACAGGGTAGAGACACGTAACGCTGGCGCCGCCATGTTCGGTTGCTCGCTCGCCGCCGAAGCAAGTCATTGTGTAAAACCGCGCTAAAATTATCGCCGCAACGCGGTTTACTGAAGAAGTTGAATCATATTGTCTGTTTCGCGTTGCTAGGTCTCGTGGGAAACGAAAAGAATAACGCGTTGAGCCCGTTGGCCCAATTGCGGCGGCACGGGACCATTCAAAGGTTGTCTCCACCCTGTAAAGCGGTGTAGGTTTGTTCCCGCGTTTCTTTACGTTCCGTAACCTAGATGGCGCCACCATACCGTGGCAAACCGTTTGGTTTGTTTTTTCCCGCGTTTAAAACCTGGCTTGTTTTTGTTCTGGGAGAAAATATTCGTTCCCTGAAACAGTGCTCGCTCGACAAATGGGGTCACGTAAGACACCGTTGCTTGCGTCAATCGGCCAGTGTCGTCTGAGACAACCCCAAGCCCCGCAGTGCTGTGCAGCTAAACCAAAGCATGCTGTGCGCAGTACGAACAGCAGAACGCATCAGTACTTCTATGTTTACATGTGCTTTCGTAACTTCCACTGTTTGTCCCATCATTCTTATTGCTTTGTAAAGAATGTGCCCTAAATTTAAGCACAAATCGCTCGTTCGTCTAGTTTGTAAGCTCTACCTAATTTCGTCTGCTTCTGCCAGCCTCCGCCAATCGCAGAGCTTAGCCCATGTGACATCACAGGTTCTGTTGCGGGAAATGAGCTGGTGGGTCGCATGACCATTCCCGTTTTTCTTAATTATGTAGCTTATTTGAGCGAAGTTTACGTTAAAAGTGGTGTCAGTATGATTCTAACGAGACAATCTTTTGAATGAACCAAACTTGTGTTTTCTCTTCATGGCTCCTTTAAGGGAGGTGACTTGTACTTGGCGCGCAACAATTTCGTTGGATGCCCTCTGACAATTTTGTTGTTTTAAAACATCAGGCGAGCGTCCCGCCGGGCGAGCTTCTCCTCGGTAACGTAATTCTGAGTGGAAGTTTTGGTTATCTACCAGTTCTCTTCTGCATTGTTGCGGCTTGTACGGGATCTACTGCGTTGCTTTGGGACGGAGCGGACCGTGTCCGGTGAGGGTGACTGACAATGCGTCAATGCCATACGAAGGGCTGTCATTTCTTTGTACATAGCCGCCATCTATGCGCGCAGTTCACAGAGACTCCGGCAAAGCTGGGAATTATCAACGACCAAACGACCAATGGATCATTTTTGGGTAACTTGGATTGGGTTCCCGCTAGGGTAGATTCCCATGTGACCCCTTGTCGTACGGTGCGGGTGCCCATGGTTTGATTCTTTAAGGAGGCGAATGCGTGACGGCGGACGTGGAACTTGTGTTACGTTCTTCTTTCTTGGGAATACGGCGGGGACACACCTTGCTAACGGCGAGGTGCCCGTTCTCCTTGCATACGACACAGTACGCTGTCGTGTCACATATAGCTTCTGTGCTGTGGTTTGTCCACACTGACTACACACGCTCGCAGAGGGGCAATATCTAGACATGTGGCCAAGGCAGTGGCAGTTGAAGCATACGAGTATCTTAGGTCGATAGTCAACTACCGGTTCTAATTCCATACAGTACTTGATGGTTAGTGTTCTACGGCCGGCCACCGCGGCGCTGATACCGCGCGCCAGGAAAAAGAGGAAGAAGAAAACACCAAGTCGGAATAAACCGTGCTCGCTGTAGCTAGCGTCACCCGTCTGTTCGCCTCTGTGTACACCAGTCGAAGTCGTATTAAACAGTTAGCCGCAGACATGATGAGTTGAAGTAAAGAATAGCCCTGTCTGATTTTGCAATATTTTCCCCTTTTAAAATTTTGATGTGCTGATATCACACCCAGCTGTGAATGGTCTCATCCCTCTCCGCTGGATCCACCTTAATGACACCACGTGTCGTGTTCTTGTTGGACGGGATCGCCTTAACGGCTACTTCTTTTGTTTCAGTGCGGCCATTGTGAGAGATGCACAAGTGGTCAATTTTGATGAGAAGGTTAGGATGTGCTTTCTCATACAGGGCTATGTGAGCGCTGTTCGCTACAGCATCACATGTAACAGACGCCATCTCTGCCAGTTCAGCACTGGATGAAGCATGACCGATGATAGACGCGATTGCATGTCTTGGGATTTGCCTGATGCGAATGTTCACCAGTGGCCTGAGCTGCTTATAAACCTGGACCGACTCACTCGATCACTCCGCGTGGGCCTTCCGTTCCTTGAGCGGGATTCACTGCCATCCTTCAGCAGCATCATTCATGTGGGTAATGTTCATTTCTAGCAATCAGTCCATTGTATTACTGGCGTCTCTACATTCTTCCATTTGGTGATTGCTGAGCGCGTTGTCTTGGGGAGCACAGCTTCCAGAAGATCCCTGCTGTGTAGACTCGGCTGGGTTGATTTCGGGTGCGTGCACTGGTAGCCTTCGAAGAGCTGTCCATTTGAGACGGGGGCCGAAAGTGGCGAGCGCGCCGCCTGCAGCCGCAGGTTGTGAGTTGGCGTGGCGGAGATTCCGGGCAGCTAGGCTTCCGCTGCGGCCGGGCTGATACGGGGAAGTCTGGGCCGATTCCAGGTGGTTGTGAACCTTTACCAAACCAATCTTGATAGCGGACGGTTCAGCACATATTCAAGATCAGGGATGCCAAGAAGATCAGGAGGCAAGCTTTGGCTACCACAAATAAAAGCCAGACAGCACTAAGGGACCGAACTCCACTTCACTTCTTCGTTGTTGTCCCCCAGAAAAATGTGGGGGGCTAATTACTTGGAAACAAGAGGGAAAGCAATCAAGTATATACTCCAGAATCCTATAGTAAGTAATGTATTGAAGGTTCACTCCGATGGAAATAGATAAAGTCGCAGCCCAGAGGTTGGGAAGTGTCTATATATAACTTTGACATTTTCAATAATGAAAGGTTGAAACCCGAAAACGGTTGCTCCCTACTTGAAAATGAACGATCAGCAAATGGCTAATATTGCCAAAAGCTTGGATCAGTAAATTGAGAGACAGCCTAAGAAAGATTGGGAATACCGCGAACTGCTTGCTTTCATTCAAGGAAAAATAACAATGCAAATGAACCCAACTACTGGAAAGAAAAAAGAAAGCTGAGAAGCTGGTGGAACAAGGAAATCAAGGAAGCTATAGTACAAATAGAGCGAGCACCGAGAGAGCACAGGGAGTCCAAGCGAGTGGGAATGCAAGCAGAGGAAATAACTTTGAAGTGGAATTGGTACCGCCTAAACCAGCTGGAAGTACAAAAACTTGTACCGCGAAAACATAAACGCGAAAGTGAGCGATGGCCTTCGAAGATACGGGCAAAAAATAAAGGCACACCAAAACAATTTTTGGAATCATGTAATGGAAATCAGGGGAATTACCGAAGGAGTACAACGTCATGTCATAAACGGCGAAGGCCAGGTACTAAAAGGAGAAGAGGTGGTATTTCATATACGCTCAATGATACAAGAGGTGTTCAGAAGAACGGAGAGAGGGCTACAGCATTTAGGGAGTGGGGCCACTGAGGTGCGTACAGATAGACACCTAAAGTTGGAGAATCTAAACTGGAAAAAAGCCCAAGAAAATGTTCCGGCTAATACGGCAACAGGGAACGATGAAATTCCTATACGGCTAGTCAATCTACTCGGTCCAAAAAGCAAGGCACAACTGATTCTAACAATCGAAAAAGTGATAAAAACTAAGCAATTACCGGACAATTGGCGTAAGAGCAGGATGAAGATGGTATATAAAGGTAAAGGAGACAAGGCTGATGCCAATTCGCACAGGCCTATTACAGTTACCTCAGCGGCATACAAGCTGGCAATGCAAGCCATAAAAGCAGAACTACAGGCGTGGATAGAGGGGAACAGCGTACTGGGGAAAATACAAAATGGTTTCAGAAAAGACAGACGCCTAGAGGACAATTAATTTCTCCTAACCCAATGCATAGAGGTGTCAATGGCTCAGGAGCGACCTCTATGAATAGCATTTCTCGATATAAAGGGAGCCTACGACAAAGTAGATAGAGAACTTCTATGGAGCATACTTGAGCGGGAGGGATTAGGCCAGGACTTTATACAGCTGTTACAGGGAATTTACAATGAGAGCGAGGTGCAAATTTCATGGAAGGACCTAAAGTGCACTGAACTGGTAGTAAAAAATAGAGGTTTAAAGCAGTGTTGTCCTCTGTCGCAATTTCTGTTCATGCTGTACATGGCAAGACTAGAAAGAGAGCTTGAAGACAATAAAATAGGTTTTAATCTGAGTTATAGCCGCAAAGGGCGAAAGACGGGATGTAGAACAACATATCCCGCGACGGCTATATGCAGATGACATAGTACTACTAGCAGATTTCGAACAGATAGCAGATAGCGGGACGAAGCCACTGAACGATGGTCGGGAGTTCTGCTTTTAATAACGATGCCTGTAACTAATCTGTATTCGTTCAACAAGCAACAGTACACTGGGTAACGGAATACAAATATCTCGGCTTATGGATAAACGAAGGTCACGCCTATCTAAAAACTGAAAGAATGAAAGGAAAAGGAAACCCCTCTATCATGGAGCACCGGGAACTATAGAGATATAACAAACATGAAGTAGTGAGAGGAATCTGGAAGGGTGCAATGATACCGGCCCTCACCTTTTCAAAGGTGGTAGTGTGTTAATTCAAAGATTCAATCAATTCTAGAAGTAAATAAGGCGGCGCTAGGTCAATTGTCAATAGGAGCCCAGAGTAAAAGAACAAATGAGGCAGTGCAAGGAGACATGCAATGTACGTTCTTCGAAGTCACAAAAGCGCAGGGCAAAATGTTTTTTTAAGAACGACTTTGACATATTGCAGAGATTGGGCGAGAATGTTGAGGTATCTTAACATGAAAAACGTGGACACACAGTGGAGGAAAAGAACCAGAAGGCTCTAGACAAAGTGTATGAAACCTGCAAGCGCAGGAGAAATGAATAAGGCCATAAAAATGAAGTGACAGAACCAGAGACAACGACGTGGAAAAAGAGAATGGATGCAAAGAAGTCCTTAAACATCTACAGACTCGGGAAGTAGGAGATCAGGAGGGAAATTTTTTTGATAACACCAAAGAAAGCGCATTGCTTTGGGAAGTCCAGGCGGGATGCTTGCGGACAAAAGCTCCTTAACCGCGAGTCAATACAGGAAGAAATGTGTGCAGTTGTCGGCAGGGAGGCAGAAACCAGGCGGCATATCGTAACGGAGCGGAAAAGTATCGGTCCAGTCCTCGATGAGGGAGGCAGCCAGATTGCGGAAGCACTTGGCGTTAAGGTTAACGGTAATGTGAATTCGACAGCAGTAGAGGTTAGTAAAAGAAGGTTAAAATGTTGGCGGGAAGTGAAGAATCTGGGAAGACATACGAACAAAGAATTCAGACTACCACAAAAACTCCATCAAAGTGTTCTTGCTGATGTGATTGTACAGTGGCGTTACGACTAAGGTCGCTGTGCACATCCACCCCGTTACAAATGTGAAGCCACTAACCATTATCATCATCATCATTTGCGGAGGCCGTCTTTGACTTATCCTAGTCGGTGGTCGTCGTCGTATTGTAGGCGGGACCCCGCTTTCACAACTGTTATTGCCCCTTCATAGGCTGCGCAATCGGCTAATAACGGCGGCAGCTCCCTTACTTGGTGTTACCAGAGCAACGTGCCCGCTTTCAGCACCGAGGTGAGCCCATCATTCTTTTTCGGGATGGAAGGCTTACCGCACGACATTTTCAGCCGTGTATTTCACGCCTAAGCACGCACCCATCACGGGTTGCCGCATTATGCGTGCCCTGGTTGAGGGTGCAAGCAGGGGGGCGTGCTTGCACAGCTGTTCCGTTACCGATTATATGCGCTTTGTGCTGGCAGGAAATTTGAAAATGAAAGTCTTCTAGTTCAATGCAGCCTGTTAGCTGCCCTCAATGGTCGAGCGGTTTGGGTTTCGGTATGCGTGTTATACAAACCGTAAGATGACTACTAAGTAGGAGGGAAACGGACAGTCAGATGTCTGTCCATTAGAACCTTTTGTCCTTCCATATTTTAACTCGCTATTGCACCGACCCATGTCGTTCGCTCGGAAGAAGAACAGCAGGAATCAAAGGACCGTCTCCCGCCAGAGAAACGCGAATGGGTGAGAAAACAACAGAAAGCCACTTGCGCCGCCGTCGCTGCCGCAAGTTCCAGCTCATCGAGTCGCTGGGAATCTGTCCCTGATGAACAGCAATTTCGACGTGAGCCAATATTTTTTTTAGCTTGAAGGGCTTTCAGAGCGGCAATTCTGGCGGTGCCTTTCACCTCTCAGCACGCGCACATAACCGGTCGCTGGTTTATGCAGGCACGGGTTGGGATTGGATGGGGGCTGCACACGCAGATATAAGTTTCATGCCTTTACTTATGACACGTCCGTTGTGCTGGCGAGAGTTTTCAGCATGTACAGGCACGGCCACTGTTAGATGAACACGGCAGCGTCTGTCCGCGCCCCGCGAAGCGCACCCACGGGCGCTGCGGAAATAGGGAGTTTTAGAACGGCGTTTGTTGATTTTGCGTACGGTAAACGCTTAATTTTGGCGTCCCGCTACGTACACAGCAAGGGGACTTTTAGCAGAGCGTCTCATCAGTTCTGTCTGGCGACACGCTAATTCTGATGGCGCCATCTGTCGAATGTTGTGCGAAATGACTCGCCGGCAGATCTACCAGCGGAGAGCCGGAGCACCTGGACATTTTATAACTATCCAAACAAGTGCAAACAAACTCCTTTCCCGTTAGTATTGAATGCAATCGTCCATAACGTATGAATATTCTCTTACCTGAGTACGCTCCATAAAGAAAGCGTTGAATGCCCGTGGCGCCTCTTTGGTGCAATCGCATAGAGCCCCCTTAAACAAATGTCCAGGTTTGGCGCATGCATTCTATTCAACTTCAAAACAATCCCGAGACGTGTTTAGAACGAACATGACGTCACGACATGCGTTTCAAGTCTGAACTGCGATTGACAGCCTATCGCTGACCCCCTCCTGCCCGTCGTAAATTCGGCGCACTCACCTCTCGAGGTTTTCGGGGACGAACAGCAAGTCACTTCGCCCCTGCGCGCTAGCCGACAAGGCTTTTAGCCACGCACACTGTACATACCGATGCCAGGTTGAGTAATACGATGCTCGAGAAAGATAATCCCGAGCATGGCAAGCACTGTCCACCACAGAAGCAAAACGTCGCATTTCATCGCGAAGCGAACGCGTCCACACACACACACACACACATGCACACACACGCACGCACGCACACACACACCCACACACCCACATACACACGCACGCACGCCCGCACGCCCGCACACACACACACACATGCACGCACGCACGCACACACACACACACACACACACACACACACACGCACACACACACACACACACACACAACACACACACAGAGCTTCGGTCGCTGGCCTGGCTACAAAGCTTCGTTCGGACAGTCAGCGATGTCACGACGATACAGAGCTGCGCGAGGGCGACGTGCTAACCACGCGACGTATTTAAAACCACAGGAGCAAAGAACTTGGTCCATGGACAGCAAATTACTGTCAACAGAGGAGCGGAACCGCGGATGGTTGTCCTGATGTATACTTGCCGCCATGTTGGAAACGCAAGCGGCCTCACGTACGCACGCTATTTTACTGAAATAGCATCCCCTCGTCTTACGTCCGCTAAACGCCGAAGCGGCATAGGGTACAGCGCATGCGCAGTGCGAACGACGCAAAGAAATAGCGTCGCTAACAATTTGCATACGGCTGCGTACGTTGTTCTAAAACACTTGTGACACGTACGCAATCAGTGCCAGCTACATGTACCTCTGGCACAAAGTTTGGTAATTTTGCATGTGCCGCAAGATTCCCGCAGCGCCGGTGGTGGCGCCCTGTGGAGCGCGGCCACGCGCTGCCCTGTTGCATCTAAGTGGCCGCGCCTGTACTTCCACCACCCAATGCGAACTGTCCAGTGTCCCCAGTGCTTGAGTGGATTGGGTTGGTCGGTTATGCTGACACTAAGATCCCTACGACGCGGCGGGGGGGACAGACAGCTCCAAAGTTGTCCGCTAGAATAAAGCTAGAGTCTTACAAAGTTTTGCTGGGCTAAGTGCTAACTGATAAATCGCCAATTACAAACAGACGTATTTTGTTTCGTGCATTTCGTGAACTGCGTCCAGCTTCGCAGGTGATCCCTCTTCAGATTGGAAGGGAAATAATTTTTGTTTGCTGTTTTCTATACACATACGGTGGTTATCTTCATTGTGTGAGTGCCTGCTGGTTTCCAGGCTGGCAGCCCGGCAGATGTATGAATACTTAACTTTGTGTTTCCTCATATCAACTATCATATGGAAATTAGCGCTTGTCCGTGTAGCCACTCTCTTCGTCCTTCTTGCTGTTCGCGCTGTAAGCATTATTTAGAGAAGTAACACGGTGGCATAACTTTCACCACACAACGGCAGGCGAAGTGTATTAGCAAAAGATCTTCAGCAGGAGTACACTATATAGGTAAGTGGAGTGTGCTGGGAGTTTTACACAGTCCCACCAAATGAAGGAGGCTGAGAAGGCTAAACAAACTAGCATGGCATGCACGTAACTGAGAACCAGTAAGATGGCAATGTGCAAACGTTTTATTCAAATTTTAAGAAGTACATTGATGTCACGTAGAAGGCGCTGATACAGTTAAAAAGAAAAACAACACAAACTAACACATACCAATGATTAGAAAAAAATTAACAATGCTTCTATTAAAACTTTATCAGCGACATGGGCTCTTCAGATTAACCGACATGAAGGCAACATGAAAAAAGCATTTCCAGAATTTTGTCGAATAATTGTGCGTGGGACCACAAAGTATTTCTTGCTCTTTACTGCATAAATGGGATTATTTCCAACTGCCTGTATGCTATGCTGACGGGTTTCTTAATTATTTCAATCCACAAGGAAATTTACCAGAATACGATGAGATCAATGCGAATATTTCTTTTTGAACCTATTATCCCTCGTGTTACACTGCGCATTTATGCTAAAACATTAGACGCACAAATTCTAAAGGAACCACAAAGTATGCAAATCCGCGTCAGAGCTGGTGGTTTCTGTTGCGTCCTGCCAAAAATTGCTGTCGAGTGCATTGGCGTTATGTCTATCAAGAGAACTAATTATATATAAAGGTTCGCGTTCATGGAAGGAACTTCGTAAACACTTGAACAACTGCATCTTATGGCAAATTTTGACTGCACTACCTTCCACCGTATGGGAGATTTAGCTTTCTTTCCCCGTGTGCCGAGTTCTACTTATTACTGCTACAAGCAATGCCACACGACCATGTACCCTAAAAACACGCAATAAAAATATGACCGGACCGCATTGAATCATGCTGGTTCCAGTAAAAGTTTTTTAAGACAGCCGGCAACATAATTTCGCCAGTTTTCTTTCGTTCACGCCTAAACGTTGCCCTAGGGCGACACAATTTTTAACGTTCTCTGACGAAATTTCAACAGTTGCACAGACAAGAAGACTCTTTGATTACAACATTTTGCATTGCCAGATATTACATGTCCTTTCCTCGTACATCAACTATGACTGCTGCTGGCACTGTGTGTGTCGATTTGAGAAGTTGCGCCATTCTTGCTGGGTAAGTCTGAGCCGCAAGAAGTTCACTTGCGGCTCAGACGTTTTCTCCCATCAAAAACTCTTCCAGGTGTGACCAGCTATAGTAAATTTTGGAGTAGATGGCCCGGAAATCTACAGTCAATATCTCGACGTCCCGTTCCCCGTAGAGACGCCCCGTCACCTGCAAAAACGGTCACCTCGGTGAAGTCTTGCTGCAGGTCAAATGAGCCCAGCTCTAAGACGACCCAAATAATAAAGAAATGCCATCTGGGAGGGCAGAGATCATACATCTTTGCCAATGACTTTCAAAAACATGCCGAAGAGGAGCCCATGTCAAAATATCTCTTTAAACGATGTCTGAAACATTACAAAGGTCAGATAAAGCAGATCCTGTCAACATTGGGCGATATGCCGCGCAAAAATATGGCCGTGATATTTAACGGTTAGAGCAATTATTAGCCCTAGCTACTATCAGAAAACGTAAACAAACATTTAGTCTCAATCTATGATTATGTTCTTTAAATAAAAAGCAAAGCATGTTTTGGTCCCTGAAACGTAGTGCACGCGCTTTCATTGACCGAACGGCAGCGTTATTGACCCGTTAGAGCCAACGTGGACTAAAGAAGCTTAGACCGCCAGCCAGACGCCTTGAAGCCAAGGTAAGATCTAGGCAGTTCCCATATGGTGTGCCACGAAGCAATGTAGGGCTGCCATTATTTAGGGGCAAACGCCATATTAGGACGCCACAAATTACAGTCTTCGGGCCCTGTGGTTCATGTTGGAGCTTTCGCAGACTGAGTGGTAGGCATCCAAGTCTCCGGTGATGAATCCAGAGCCGTGGTGTTCAGAAGATATAAGGGCTGGCAGACGCACACTGAAGAAAATGTAGAAGAACCTGAAGAACATGTACCTCAGCGACGCATCGCAGAGGTACAGGTACAAGGTGGGAATCATTTTGCGAGTCCTTTGGCTTCGGAAGCCTCTGCCCTTCTGTATGGAGAACATTGCGTGAACTGGCAATACGTATACTTCAGTGATGCCTGATAAATGCATTGTTACTCCATGAAAACCGTAGGGAGTTGGATGTTGCGGAGGATTCCTGCTAGAGGGTAACTGGTATGACTTGCTAACGTTGGAACTGTGGGGTACAGCCAAGCTCATCCCTCCCGTATGAAAGTATGGACGCTCTCTTTTCAATGGAAGAGGTAGAGGTTAGAGGCAGCTCTGGCATCCTGCAGGAGTAGCTATTCACGGGGTCATGACGGAGTAACGTACCTCATCTTATGGCACCTTGGCCCTAGAGTTTGACAAAAGCTTTTGAAGCTGTTTAATCAGAGAAGAAGCGATAATGCCACACCCGCTCATCTACATTGGTAACGCCTGGTAAATCTCTCCTTGTCCTGACACGTTCTGCCCTAGTGCGCTGGCGTGCTGCCTGGGGAAGGTCATGGAAAGGATTACACTCATGCGGATGCAGTGGAACATCGAATACCACAATACATATCAGGGGGCTATGGCCGGTTCTGGACGAGGGAGTTCTTCTATTTATTCCGCCGTACATTTAGTAACGTTTGTAGTGCAAGAAAAAAGCCGCAAATGCCTTTCAGCAGCCTTCGTTGTTTGACGTCAAGGGGGCATATGACAATGTGCTTCACGAAGCTGTTGAAGACAACCATCAGCCCATTTGACTCGGAGGCCGACTGTACAAGCATATACGACGCTTCTTGTCCGGAAGATAATTTTTTCTATGATACAAGGCGGCCCAATATCACGATACAATATTCAACGTGCTTTTCCTCAAGGTGAGGTGCTAAGCCGAACATTTTTCAACCACAATATAAGCAAACTTGTACACTCTCAGCGGAAAAAATTCTGCGTATCCGCTTACGGTGATGACATTTTTCTCTGGGCTTCAGGGATCAGTCAAACTCAGATGCGAGCATGACTGCAAAAACCGGGCAATGTCACGAGGGTGTACCTCCGAAAACAAGGACTGACCATTCCTAGTGACCAGTGCGCGGTGGTTGCATTTACCCGGAAACCCATGTCCAGATATGCCGTAACTGTCAATGGGAAGTCTATACCTTACTCCAAAAATCATATATTCCTTGGCGTAGCCATCGACAGAGACATGTCATGGAGAGCACATGTAACGTTTTTTAATGAAGAGACACCACTATTCCCCACATTTTCCAATCTGTCTCTGGAAAGAAGTGGGGCACATCGGTAGGGGAATTCTGCAGCACAACCAGACACCTTGCTTGGGAGTCTTGCATTACAGCTTGCCAGTTATCACCACTACATGCTGCACTAACCTTCGGGCAATCCACAGCATCCAAGTGCAGGCTCTTCACCCGTGTCTTGGTTTCCCGAGATGTACATCAAACATGGGAACCATGTGTTGCCCACGACTATCCTATAGCAGCTTATCTGGCCACCGCGATGCTACGCCTACGCATCAGGCGCCTCATGAGGATACCCTGTCACCAAGTTGCACTGCTCCCTCGCAAATCA
>JABSTR010001668.1:0-32334 GCA_013339765.2 Haemaphysalis longicornis
GTTCCGTGATGCCGAGGGGAATAAGAGTAGTGAAAAGGGGTCGGCGGTTGCGAGAAGGATCACAGAAGCGGCTCCAAGTAAATCGGCTACACCGGTGTGAAAACTGGAGTGGTGAGACATACACTGCTTTGCAGTAGAAAATTCACTGCGCTTTCTCTAGTTTCGCTACGCCGGAGTGCAGCACAGTGGGTGGTTGCTCTCCCCTCGTCGGAAACCCCGCTGTTTCACCTCCCATAAATTTTTCAACTTCGGGCTGCAAGTGCTCCCTGAATGTCACGACCGGACAGTTTTGTCCCCGGTATTTTAATCTCGAACAATACACTGTTACCACATCCCTGAACCAGCGGCCCTCGCCTTTGCGAACCCGGGGGTTTGAGCATTCGCCGTTTCGTGCGCCCCACTCGAGTCCCGAACGCTTGTATTACGTCGAGAAGAGCACGCGAGAGACAACGCCAAAAATGCGAGGCAGAGTGTTCTTGCAAGTAGAAGGGAGGTGGCACTCGTGAGGTCGTCATAGTTATAAAGTTTCTTAGTAAGTATACTGGAGAGAAAACTGCGCCTCGTAAGCAATGTCGCCATGGGGGTTCATGGGAAGACCCCCTTTTTTGTCTGGGGCTTGGCATGACAAATAAATTGTTAAGCGATTTTTGATATTTGCTTTCATCACTATGCATTAACAAGTTTACGAGCTAGAAGGAAGCCGAAATCCTCCCGTTTGTGTGGCAGCCATGTACAGTAGAACAGCAGGCAATGCGTGATCGCACCTGACGTTTCTCATGCCGCAGTCAAAGCACGTATGACTGAGCACGTAATAGGCCGCCGGAAAATTTGTAGCCGACGAAAAGAAGAAACAAAACGTATTTCGACGAAAACAAGATACGACAGAGACGGGAGCTTGTATGCGTCCTATCTTGTCAACGTCTACGACTGTTTAACGCCACGTTTTCTTATTTCTTCGTAAACTAGCTGGAGGTTGGTGCACCAGTTCACCACGAAGGCAACGTTTTCAAAGGCACGCTCAAAAAACTTTCGAAACTCTTCGAACGACCTTTTTGAAATAATGGTAAAATTAATAAAATCACAGTCTCTGAGTTACCCCTTAAATATTAACATTGTTCGTAACTACAACCATGGCCTGCGGAATAGCAGGCACATTCGTTCGGGCAAAAATACGCTTTACTTCCTTTTTCCTTAGTTTTATAACAGCCTGTTCTTATATTCCACGTACATAATTGCGCACTATTCTTCGCGCTTTTGTGGCACTTTGTTAAACTTTGCAGTCACAAAAACGTTTTAATCGAAGCCAATGATGAAACTAAGGCGAGCGCGATGTCTAATGGCGGTTCATGACGACACAGACGACATTGATGTAAGGAGCATAGACGCTAGCGCCAGATTCCTCTCTAGTGCACACTGTAAGAAACTCTACGGTCCTAGCCAGGCAAGTGGAGATGGCTCAGCTCACGCGGCTAGGCAAAGATCGTGCCAGGGGGCGCTGTGTCCCTCAGGGGGTGAAGGTCCTGCCAGATGCCTCCGTTGGTCTAAAGTAGTATAGGTCGTGCCAGGTTCGCCATTTCGGTCGCACCAGCCGAAAACTCCGGCTGTCGCTCAGGGTTTTTTTTGTAGGTATTTTTTGTGAATGCGAACCAGCTGAGCTCTAACTTCAACAGCTCTGCGGTTAGGAGTGACGAAATCTATAGGCCAGTGGGAATATTCTCTCGGCGAAGTAACGAGGCCATTTTAGTCGAACCCCTAAATGTTTCCGCAATCTGTAGTGGCACATCATTAGTAATTTGTACTTTTTTTGCCCACAATGCCAGGAATTACTTCGCCAACGATTCTGGAGATGCAACAAGCGGGAACAATGAAGTAATAATAGCAGCCGACTACCACTGCAAGGTTAAACTATTATTGTTCGACTGCTTAAACACGGCTTAACGACAGTTGAAACGTCGTTCTGGGTGGCGCGCTATGGCCCACTGAAAGATTGCAAGCAGATGTCCCGCAGCAGCAGTGGACGTTATTCTAGACTTGACCACACCGGATGGTCTTCCATACAATAGAGCGATACCAAGCCCGGTAACGTTGGCAGTACCCGGAGGGTTTTCTGAACAAGGAATAATTTATTGGGCATAAAGATACCCCGCATATAGGCAGCATATCGTCGAACGGCGTCTGTATCACACGCAGATTAGGTTATAATGGTTACCTTACTGTCGGTAAAGCGAGGAAGAGTGTGGAATGCCCAGCAAGGTTACCTCTTTATTGCATTATGGTGAGCAGCCACCAGCAAGCCGGCAAGCAGGCTGCTTGTCAATTTTCCGGGTGCATGATAAAGCTCGTCTCTTGGTACACAGATACGTCGTGTGTGAAAGGTGCGCATAGGAACAATAAACCAGTTCAATCAGATGCCCCAGTAAAACTAAATCCCAAGTGCGGGAAACATAGCACCAACTGGAAATACAGAAGTCTTTGGGGGCAAGACCTATAGGTTTTGCTACTGGAGGCATGGGCAAACGTGTGTAAATGAGTGAGTGAGCGATTGTTTTTTTGTTATTGAAACATGACACAAATTCTCGCCTGCCAAAGCCACGTTCGGCTAGAGAGGCAGAAGCCTAGTAGTAATATAAAAAAGACACCGAAGAATAAATATCGAAACATAAGCCAAATAGGGAAACAACTTATGGGGAGAAAGAAAGCTTCAAGAAAAGGAGGAAAGGTAAGACTGTGCCATTGCTGGACAACCCAGTAAAGAGTCGGTGTCCTCCAACAATATTTATGAAGCATGTGATATGATTGCATATCCTCTTACCGGCTATAACATCTTTCTAACTGGAAGGACACACCGGAACACTAGTGCAGAATTCTTCCAAAAAATCTCCACTTAAAACGCCCGAAGCAAATATTTCAACCCAGGCCGACAAAGAAATGTTAGAATCGGAAGCGGTGTTTATCACAAGATTAAAATCGAAGGAAGTATGGCAGCTTACTGGTTTGTAGACTTTGTTTAGAATACCTGGCGAATAATAAATTACTCACAAAATGCTCAAAATAGGGCGCCCCTTAGAGAACGTTACAAAGATCTGAAGAAATATACCTAAGGTGTCAATGTCTACGAGCGCGCAGAAGTGATGGCACCTGCCGACGCCAAGGTCTTGATATCAGCTATGAAGGAGCCGTGGGGGATAAAACTGTGAAGCTTCAGATGAGAGAAGTAACGAGTGGCTTGAGAGAAATGGTCATTGGAATTTTATCACAAGGATACCCCTTACGCAAGAAGGGCTATGCTCTTAGACTATGTCGCTTGCTCTCGAGAAGTCTTAAAGCGCCACCGAAACGAAAGCAATACAAAGGGAATAGTGCTACAATATTGATACAGGTAAGAGATGATTGTGACAAGATTTGTACAGGGATAAACCAGGCATCACATAGAACGCACGAATCGAGTGCTCGAGGCAGGTGATGATATTGATCCTACAAAACGTACGATTATCGGGGTGTGTTGCAACACATCTTCCACGTAGCGCAAAGCATTCTTTTCGTGAGGAACATTAGCATACCAAGTAAAATGACTCCTCGTTTCGAAAGCATGCTCCCTGAACTGCGATACACTCAATTAACACGGAGAGTTTGGCTTAAAGTAGGATACAAGCTCATTATCACCCGGCGTCAGTTTGACTTACGATGTAAAGGCAACGGGAGAAATTTCCTACCAGAAACCCGTTACGTTGGTGCGGTCATGATTACGAGAGAAATGAAAAAATACCGCTTATTGAGACGTCCACACAGCGTGATTTTGGCTAGGAGAGATAGAGAGAGGAGTGAGTGAGAGAACCAATTTTAATATGAGCATTGATCGCAAGAATATGTGGGAGTGGAGCCCTATTCACGGGAATCAATTGGCCGTCTTGACCACGGCTGCCTTCTCGGCGAGGATGAGCTAGTACTTGAGGGAGGGCTAGACAGCGGTGTATACCACTGCTCTTGGAGGGTCGGAAGGGAACATTAGTGTTGGCAACCCTGGCGTAACGGCTGAATATTGGCTTGGGTAAATTACGTTAAGTCGGGTGGGATGAGGATGTGTATTGGATTGAAGAAGTCCTAGAGTTTATTTGTGGTTCTTTGGGAGGCTTGGATGTGGGAGTGGGAATGTTCTCCAACTAGACCTGTAGGGCTGAGTAATCTCTTGAAATATAGTTGGTGGGATAAAGTTTACTGTACTATCCAGGGAATGCTTGGTCAGTATGTGCCCTGTTGGTTTCCCTGATGGAGACCTGGGCAGGCGTCGATAGATTTTCACCTTTCCGTTATGGGACCGACGTGATAATCGTTGTACTAGAGGAGCCACTCATCTCGACTGGTAACTTCGGTTTGCCTTTTGAGAGTCCATGATGATTGCATGGGTGGTGGTCCGCGTGAGCACCAGCAAGGTGGCCAATTCTTCCCCGTCCTCAGCTGAACTAGTTTTTACAGTAGCCCTTGTGACCGGATCGTGCTCGGTCGTCAATACTGCTATATTGGCCTTTCGTCCAGGGAGAGCTGCTGCGTAAGTAAAGGCCGTGTTGTCGTCTACTCCATGTTCATTGTTCAAGACTTCCCGCCGGCCTGCTTGGAGGGCGGGGTGCGTACACCTAGCCAAAAGAATAAAAGGGACTTGCGCTCTCCAACCGCAAAAAAATTCCGATTCTTGGTTTCAGTGTGGGAAGCCCACATGATTTCTCGTGGACTTTTTTTACCGCTTGAGTCTTCGCTTGTCTTGAATTTGACTTAAGGTGCCCTTGTACTAACTCGTCTACGTGTTGTGCAGGCCCATCCTCTGCAGCCCGTCGGTGGAGCGCTGAAAGAAATGCTTGGGGAGTGCTATGTTGCTTTTCCAATCAGGCTGTTACTTTTGTCACCGCCTTTCTTGGTTAAAATGAAATACGGTATGATAAAACTGGGCCCATCTCCCCGCGAGGGGAACTAGAGTAAATGCGTCGCATAGGGGTGGTGGGCGTATTGCGTTAACGTTTAGTGTTTGGGGAGTTGGGGGTAGTGAATGCGTTGTATCAGCAGCTTCTTGACGTAGTTTGAAAGAGTCAAGGATGTAAGGCGCGTTCGTAGCCTCCCATTCTTTGTCGGCTTTGTGGCGCTGTGGGTAGCGCACCATATACATGGCGTTCCGTCCGCAGGTTCGAGGGATCGAAACCAGGCGCCGAATAGTATTTTTTTTATATAGTGTAGGGGGAGGGGTGCGGACAACGACAGTGCGGACTACGACGGACGTCAACGCGGGTGACATCATGAGTTACTGCAATGCTCTGCATTTAATAGGTAATTCTAGAGAGCACAAATGCCTAAATAAGGCGAAGAGTGTCCGTTTCCTTGAGTCCGTCCTGCCTATTCACCGCGTTGCGTATCATGTGAATAAGCTGTTCAGCGGTTTATCGTAAAGCGTTGAATAGCGACGTTCCTTTTACCAACTCCTTGAATGGGGAGGCCTAGAAATCGAAGGGATCGGCAGGGCGTGATTGTGCCCCTTTAATGCGACGTAGATCTGTTCCGGCTCATTGTTCCTTCGTAGCCGCACAGTCAATGGCTCACCTTTTCGTATTAGCAAGTGAGGGTGCACTTTTTCGTATATTGGCTGACGGCATCTGTTACTTCTTGTAGTGTGTCCTGTATCCCTCCTATCAAGTCCGCGCCCGTCTGGAAGGTTATATCATCAGCGTAGTGTGCATGGTTTAAGTTAGGTGTACTCGTCACTTGCTGAGGAAGAACAATTAGGGCTATAATAAAAAAGACAAGGTATAAGACAGACCCTTGAGGACGCCACATCTCCATATACCATGGAACTGCAGGTGACCTCAGCTATTTGGTGTGTTGCAGTGCGGTCTAACTGGAAGTCGGCTATATAGTCGTAGATATTTTAACCCCACCCCGTGTCATTGAGCTTCTCCAGGATAGACTCGTGAGCAGCGTTGTTTAATTCTCCTCTTAAGTCCACAGCTAGTACCGCTCTAGGGAAGCATTGCGTGGCTGGGTAGAGAACATTCTCTTTGAGTTGCACAAGAACGTCGTAAGTGCCCAGGTGTTTGCGGAAGCCAAACATTGTGTTGGGAAATCGTTTGTATTCGTATAGGTAGTCTTGCAGGCTCTTGAGTACCATTCGTTCTATGATCTTCTCCACCCAGGATTCGAGAGAGATTGGACGCAGGTTCCCAATATGAGGTGACTTGACAGGTTTTGGGATGAATCTTAGTTCCACTGCTTCCACTCGACGGGGAGTTTCCCTCTGGCCCAAAGTTCGTTGACGTGCGGAAGTAGACTTCCGGCAGCTTGGTCACCTAGGTTATATTAGTGTAAATGTGATGCCGTCCGGCCCCGCTGCACTATTTTTCATGCGTTTGGTTCGTGCTGATCGTAGTTCAAAGTTCAATAGGTTTGTCTAGTGCTGCATTAGACGTACCAGTGCTGAGTGCCGGGTAGAAGGTAGGGTCCATTTAGAGGTATCCGGACTGTAGGTCTCGTAAAAGCTTATCTGTGCTTCCTTGTTAGTTGTTGATTGTGCGGGCTATGTTGAGATTGGTCTCACACTTGCTAGTGAAGGCGTCGATGAGATGACAAAAGAGCATCCAGTTGATTCGGGTAGACAGGGTTCTTTTTAGCCCGTCGCACAGCTCAATGCAGTTCTTCTTACACAATGGCATAGCAAATTTAGCGGCTTGCATCGTTATGGCAGCTGTCGGTTTGCGTACCTTTCGGTTATATCATTGTTTTTCCACCGTTTTGTGAGGCTACGCCTGGCATCGCGATGGTGTTGTAGGCCAGAGTATAAGTAGCGAGTGGAGTATGTGGTGTCGATTGTTTGAGTATGCCTTTTTAGGTCTTAAATTGTTTTCGGCGTCCGAGGTGCCATATGGTATCTCCGGAGTTTTTCTTTCGCGCTTGAGCTTCGCTAAATCGGTCTCAGTTGACAAGGCTCGCCCATCCTATATGGGCCAGAGCCCAACTGGCCCGGCCTTGCAGCTTTGACATTTTCTATTTATTTAAAGGGTTTTGTGGTCTGAGCTAGGATTGGTGTTTGTGTTGACCCATGTAACGTCGAGGGACCCAGCCAGTAGTCAACGGTCTGGAGTTGTGTCTCTCGCTGTACTGGTGCCCAGTCTGAAGGGGACTTGAGGACCGTTTATAAAGTAATCCTGTCATGATACATGATATGACCTAACTCTCGTCCTCACTTTTAATTGCACTTGTCACCCCACATCAGATGAGGGGCATTTGTGTCCCCAAGTATGAGAACTGGTTGTTCTGTGGTTCGGTTTAGGGTTAGTTGGATGTTGTCTAGAAGGCGGGTCTGTTCATCGAAAGGTCAGCAATACACGTTCAAGATAAAATGATAGCATTTCTTTCTTGTAGCATAGGAGCAAATTTGAACCAATGTGTTCTCGCAGCCATTCTGAGCCCTGAGAGGTTAAATTATTGCAATTTTTTTATTAAGGCCTCGTGCGGTGTTAACTAAAGGGTCTGCGCACGTGGTGTAGCCATTAGGGTAAGTTTTCTGATTGATCTCTTGAATAGCCGTAAGTTCTGTTTGCGGGTCTAAAGTTGTGATATATTGCAGAATTACCCCCCCCCCCTTCAACCTGGTCCCACAGCAGTTGTATTGTAGGACTGTTCTCAGCCCTGGGCTAACTTGATGAGAAGTCGTGTTGGGTGCCCAGGCATCTGAGTTGGTTTTTGCGTGCGGGGTGGCGCGCCGGGTCGAGCGATAAGTTACCAGGGCTTCGTTAATGTTGGATTGCGACGTGCTTAACTCTAAGTAGAACTTCTTGTTCCCAGTCAAGTACAATCGCTGCCGAGACGGGGAAAATAACCGCTGTACTCTCGGCTTGACGGAGCTCCCAGCCCCACTACACAATCAGCAGGGACGAGGCAGGGCAAAAAATAAAAATACAAAATTCAACCAAGGGAAGGAAAGTTCAACATACACCTGAATGTAGCCATACGGCGACAAAGGAAAGCTATGCAGCTTCCTCAGGTACTTCGCAGTAGAAGAAAAATCTGTCCTGGTCTTTTTCTTTCCAGAAACTTAGTCCACGCTGGCGACTTCCCCTAAATCTGATCGAGTATAACACAAGCAATCAAAAACAAAAAAGAAAATGCAAGCGCAAAAAAAATGTTCTTTTAGACCAAAACATCAAATCCGGGTATTCACGCTATATTGTAAGAACATAAAAAACATATTTCGGTGGGTGCCGTAACACGTAGAGCGAATGGATAAATCGTCGAAAGAATAATTGTTTAGCGCTAAAGGCAAAGCGCAAAATAGAGTCTGGAGAGCGTAATTTGTGTGAGCACGTTTTATGTTCCAGAGTCCATGGTGTCTTCTGTAACGAGAAATTAAGTTCTCGTGTAAGCTAGCGCTGTCAGAGAGCAAAGTAACCTTGTTTTGCATTTGAGGTTTGTATATTTGGGGAACGCCATGGTCGTAAAGGTGATTGACGTTAATAACGCGGTATTTAGAAAACAAGGGACTGGAACATGATAAAGGTGGAACATGAGCAATTCCCTGTAAGACCTGTTCCCGTAACACTAAACGTTTGTGCATATGTTTCGTAGTTGTGGTCCCCCCAAACCAAAAAAAAGCTAGATCTGGTTTAGGGTTATTCGAATGACATGCCACATTTTCCCATTTGCTCTTTTTGTGTTTCTCGACTGCCCAGCCTCATTTCTGTTTTTATTCAACGAGCCAATCAGTTCACATTCTGATTCGCTACATGCATGACGAAGGGTCTCTTCCTGCCAGCTTGGTGCCAACGGCAGCATAAGAGGGTTCAAGGCTGGAGGACCATTTTCTTTGTAGACACTGGAGTTCCAGCCCGGTTGTTAATAAGAAGCTTCTCTCGCCCCGAGTAGTCGGAGTGGCACGTTTTACCACCGACAAGTGCAGGACACAGTTACCTTATCATAAATACCAAAAACCGTGGAGGGAGCACAACCCTCCAGGTAGTGTAGTGGGGGTCGTACCAAGCGCGTATACTGGAGGTCGTAGGTTCCCATCCCTTCCTGCTGGCTTGTTTTTCTAACCTTCCTTTCGTTATAACCTGCATTTGGTTTGGAATAATAAAACATCCTATCACATTTTCCTTTTTGCTTTTTTTTGCTTTCTTGTCTGCCTACCTTTTTTTGGTTTACTACAACCAGCCTCTTTTGTTTTATTACAACTGCCGCATGCAAAGCAAGCGTCTCTGTTATTGCGGTCTGTGTTCGGCAGGCAGCTTAAGAGACTTCAATGCTTGTCAACTGCTCTAGTTATGTCCTAGACGCTCGAATCACACCCCAAGGGTTAACACCAAAGTCCCCTTTTCTTCTGGTTGTCCAATATGTGGTTTTTAGGGCCCCCAAGCACACGAAAAATTATCTTATTTTAAATACCGAGAGAGTGGGTAGAAGAACAGTCCGGCCGGTGGCACATTGGCCATTGAACCGAAATATTATCCTGAAGGTCATGGGTTCCAATCCCTTCCTGCGAGCACGTTTTACTCCCCTCCTTTCTGTTAGCAAACTATAATTGTTTCGAGGATAATAAATCGACCTACCCTTTGCTTCTGCAGGCTTCCTCGACTGCCTAACCTTATTTCGGTTTTTATTCAACGAGCTCATTTTCCGAAGTTCTGTAAGTCACGTGTATCACAAGTATCTTGACGAGTATCACGAACATTCACGAGTATCTTGAAGGAGCTAAAAACTGGTCGACTGCTCTCGACATGTCGTATATGCTCGAGACATGGACTGGGGGCAATAAGAGTTGCCCTTCAATGAGTAGTCGGAATGGCGGTGGCTAGCAGCTACAAGTGCAGGAAACAATTACATTAACATTCATGCCGAGCAAGTGGAGATAAATACAGCCCTGACGATAGCGTAACGACCATCGAAGCATAGGTGCTTTCTGGACATGGTGAGCTCAGATTCCACTCGGCAGGCATGTTTCTGGCCTCTTCAAAAAAATGTATCTTTTTCAAGTAAGTTAAATTGACCTACCACATTTTCCCCTTCGCTTTCTTTGGCTTTCTTGTCTGAACACATTTATTTCCATGTTACTTCATCGAGCTCTTCCTTTGCCATTCTGATTCCGTACATGTTCAGTGAGGGTCTGTCTTCTGGTGGCTCTGGTGCCTCAGGTAGCCTAAGAGGGCTCAACCCTGGTCGACCGCTCTCGGCACTTCGTAGACACCCGAGATCTGGCTCACGTGTTTATAAGAAAGGTTCCTCCCCCAAGTAGTCGTAGTGGCACTGGCTACCGCCCCCAAGGAGAGGACTTCGATAGCTTCAACTATAAGTTGAAGGTGTCGAAGCTCTTGAAGCCTCGGTCACAGAGTTGAGGGGATCACAGCCCTGCCGTTAGCGTAGTGGGTATGGCACTAGACACGTATTCTGGAGTTCGTCAGTTCAAATTCCTCCCAGCGGGCATGTTTTTTCCTCTTTTTAATTAAAACTGTATCTCTTTCCAAGAAAACAAAATGACCTATTAAATTTTCTCATTTGCAGTACCTGGCTTTCGTGACTTCCCTCCAATATCGCCGTTCTAATTCAATATGCTCTTAATTTGCAACTGTGATTCGGAACTTCCAAAGGGAGGGCTTCAGTTCTGGCAGTCTTGGTGCCACCGGTAGCTTAAATGGGTTCAATGTTGGTCGACCGCTCTCAACTTGTCGTAGACGTTCGATTCACTACCCGATGGTTAGTGAGAAGGTCCCGTTCACCCTGAGTAGTAGCCTTGTTGTTGTCAACCACACGCAAGCGTAGGAAACAATTTCTTTAATATAAAAACCCAAAGGAGTAGACGGGAGCAAAACCCTTCCTGACACACAGTGCCCATCCCTCCAAACGCGTAAGCTAGATGTTTTCACTTCTGATCCCACTAGGAGGCCATGCGTTTCTCCACTTCCTATCTTTATAAAAACTACCTTTTTCCAGGATAACAATATGAACTATCACATTTCGTCGTTTGTTTCTTCGTTCTAATTCGCAGCATACCCTTTTTACTGCAAGAAAGTACATGTCTAACACTCCAGTTTTCATTCCGCTGTCATCGATTTTCTCGGCGCTGCACCGGGGTTTCTCCTCGCCACCATTGACACCCCTTTCACAACTATTTTCTCCCTCGCCTCCATCGACGCCATTTTGACAAGTTGCGCGGTGGGCAGCTAACGGCGGTAGTGCGGTTATCAGATGATTCCAAAAATAAACAGAAGCACAGATGGGCATAAAAAATGCTCTGCCGATTACTACACTCGCAATATGAAATTTGTGCGCAGCGCGATCTCCAAGCTCCTCGCTCACTGCGCATTTTGGCAGCATCTGAAGAAGTGTTGGCATGATCAGGGAATGTACGGCGGCGTGCGCTGCACTCCTGCTACTTCGCAGTGCACCGCCGCGGCCCCCAAGCATGTTGCAAATCATTCTTGAACCGCCCGAGCAAATGACACGTGGTTCGTATTATCCCCGCAGAAGGGAGCACCGAGCATGTTGTTGCATATCGTGTTTCAACCTCTCCTGCGAACGTAACGTGGTTTGGATTAGAGGAGAAGGAAACACCGTCGAAGGGAAGTAGCCGGGGGTGGGCGCTCCTTGGTTGCGACTAATGAAACATCTCTGAGGGAAAGGCAGTGTGAGAGATGACGCCTTAGGCGAACGTTTCGTAGTCCACTTCACCCTTCGCCAGACGCTAGAACAAAGTTTGGATCCGTCAGAGGTTTTTTCAGCTAAGTTGCTAGGAACTGACCTCCATCACAAATTACGATAAACGTGTTTCTTTCGTACACTCTGTGGACTGCGTCCAGATTTACAGGTCATCATTCATCACATAGTGGAAGGCCACAAATTTTTTTCTGTTTTTTTTATTTCCCGTTCAAATTCCATACTTGCGTAGCGACGGTCACTGTTCTGGCTTTCTTAGTACCGAAGGTATCTTAAGAGAGTTAAAGAATGGTCGACAGGTATCTGCATGTAGACGCCAGAGTCACGGCCTGACGGTTTCATAGGAAGGTCCTATTGACTCTGAGTAGTCGGAGTGGCGAAACCTACCACCTCAAGTACTGAAAACTATTACTTTAACATAAATACCCGAGAAGGTGAAGAGGAGTACAGCCCTGCCAGTAGAATTGCGGCCGTCGCACCAGACACTTGTTTTGGAGGTAGTGGGCATTGATCCCCCTCCCTGTGGGAACGTTTTCTTTCCTTCAGTTTCTTTCTTTAAAAAAACTATCTTTTTAAGTATAAGAAAATAACCTACCCTTTGCTTTTGTTTGCTTCCTTGATCTCCAAGCCTTATTCCGGTTTTAATTTGTCGTGAGAACATCTTCACCGTACTCATCAGGGCCGCAATCATCATCTCGTAGCGGTGCTTGCACGGTGGCGTCAGCAGTGCCATGCGAGAGATGCAAAATGACTGTGCAGCTGGGCACTAGCTCGCCTTCACCCTCGAAATTCTCGCCGGGCCTATGTAGGAAGCCACATCAGCCACCGCTCACCGAGTCTGCTCACTGCACGTGGTGACCCGGGAGTTCCGCCCCTGTTACACGGAAATCTGTACACCGACTTGGCGAGGTGGTGGGACCCGCCAACAGCGTCGCTTGAGCCACAGTGCATCAGAGGTTGGTTATTTAGGTTCAAGGCTGAAATCCGGACGTAGCACGTTAGACAACAATCTCAGAAGCCCTCTGTCCTCTGGGAGACGCTTCTGCTAGAGCTACACCCCGAATCCTCCCTACCACTGCCTAGCGTCATCCCCTATGATTACCTTCTGGCTGCCGTGATCGCGTACTACGGCTGCAGGACAACCACTTATGTCCGGCAGCAGAAGAGGTACATGCACTCTCGGCGCACGCTCCACAGCCGCCATTTCTACCCTCTGCGCCATCGCCTTCTTCAGCAGCCACTAGTGTCGGCCCCATTACCGCCATTTCCAGCGCCGCACCGCACCTCCATAGACAAGACTTGCAGCCGACGATCTTGTGGACGCCCAGCAGCCACAGCCTGTCTGGGTTGGCTCTACCTCCTCATGCAAGGGCTCTGGCAAAAGAATTTGTCTTGGGACCACCAAATCCTTTCCAACCTCATCACGCGCTACGCCATCATCCCTCGTCATTAGGCCGCAAAGATGACAAGTGTACCCCACGCCTCACGTCTCCGGTCCTGCAGCGGTCAGAAGTGCACCTGGATTCTAAAGGACGAGAAAATGCCACCCGTGACGACTACATCTTGTCAGTCCGACTACCAGCGCAATGCCCGGAAATGTATGCACAAACGCACGTTGGCAGCACACCCACGCTGATAGCACCGGCCCCCACCCCATAAAACCAGGCTATCGCTCGCGACATGGATGACCAGACCACAACCAAATAATCGCCCCAGCAGACAAAGCCTGAAAACCCAGCGGAACACGCCCACTTCGAAAACTACTCGAATGACCTACCAATGCACTGCGTTTCTGTCATTCGGTTCCGTTGACGCTGCCACCAACATCCTCAGCTGCATTCGCAAAGCGAGTTTCGCCGCTGGGGCTCCTTAGTGCACACCCCCAAGCCATCAATGGCGTCTTGGCAGACATCCTTGGCACGTGCATGGGCGACGGCGAATACGGATGCATGCAAGTACTCGTCGGCTATCCGACACTCGGGTGTATTACTGTAGTCGCACTAGCAGAGGCGTCATGCGCCGGACACACTACGAAGCTGCGAATGGTGCTGCAGCAAAAACCACGCTTGAAAATTCCACATCAAGGACATCAGCGTCCTCGAGCAGGCCGCCGAACGCCGCATGTACGTATCGCAAGAGACTGTTCGTACAGCGCAAATTCCCAGATCATCGCCATGTCATCCACACCTAGGCCGCGGCTCTAGAATCCTTCATTTCGGAACTTCAAAACCTCACGCTGTTTTGTCTCTCCGTCACTCCCGTCCGAGACCACCCGACGGCTTCTACTCACGGCACGCTGTATAAAACGCGCTCATACCCTGCTAAACACTCGTTCTGTACAACCATGTATATTGGGGTTTTTGTTGTGCATACCACACGCTATTCTTCAACGTTAACGCATTGCGCGATAGGGGTGTGCCCTGTAGCGACACCATCATCATCGTAATTACCAGCGCCACAACTATCATCAGCGGTGCTTCTTCAGCGGCGAAAGCAAGAAAACGAGAAACTGAACACGGCAGTTAAGCTGGGCGGTAGCTTCTCTTCGCCGGTCACACTTCTGGCCGGGCCTATTCTCATCGACTAAATGTACCAAGCCACATCCCCCACCACTCACAGAGTCTGCTCCCTACAAATACAACGAGCCCCTCATTTCCCATTCTGATTGCTACATGCACAGCGATGGTCTCTGTTCTGGCAGTCTTGGTGCCACAGGTAGCCTAAGAGAGGTCGTAGAGGGTTAATTATTCGCGACATGTCATAAATGCTGGAGCCCATGACCGGGGTGTTAAGAAGGTCTCTTTCACGCGAGTAGTTTGAGTGGTTATGGCTACCAACCCGAAGCACAGGAAAATATTTTATTTATACTCATACCCGTGAAAGTGGAGGAGGTACAGCCTACACGGTTGCGTAATGGCCATAGAACCGGATGCGTATTCCGGGGGTGCTGAGTTCGGATTTCACCCGATTGGCATGTTTTTCGCCACTTTCCTTTTAAAAACTGGATATTTTTCAAGAAAAATAAAACAACCCCCCACTATTCCCCTTTACTTTCAATGCGCTTTTTACTGCCTTCCTTTATTTCAGTTTTAGTGATCGAGCCCTTCCTTTACCATTGTTTTAACACATGCTCACCGGGGGTCTCTTTTCTGGCGGCCTTGGGGCCGCAGGAATCTTAACAGCGTCTGGTCGACCCCTCTCGACATGTCGTCGTAGACGGTAGAGCCACGTCCTGGAGGTTAAGGATACTGTCCCCATCACCCCTACTATTCATTGTGACACTGCCTAACACCTCCAAGAGCAGAAAACAATTACGTTTATATAAATACCCGAGAAAGCAGGCATCACCAAAGACGCGTATCCGGGAGGTGTGGGTTCGGATCCAACTACGCGAGCCTATTTTTATCCCATTTGTTTGTTTAATAACTATCTTTTTGAAGGGTGGTAAAAACCGACCATGTTTTCTCCTTTGCTTTCTTTAGCTTTCTTCATGACCTGCCTTTATTTCTCTTTCATTTCAATGAGAGGGGGCCGACATGGCCGGTTTGGTTTTGTAAGGGCACCCGCTCTGTGTTCCCGCAACAGCGACCCAACGCAACTGACCTTCTTGCGACCACTGCCAACCCGTTCCTGGCGTGCTAAGGAAGATTTTGACACTTCGTGGACCCTCTTCGACCATCTGGAAGACCGACAGTCGCCCCGCAACCTCGTCACCAGGCTGCTGCCCTGCTAGGCCTCTGATCAGGCCTATCGAGCCGAGCGATTTTGCGACGAACGCGCTGGAAGGCGCGCCGGCTTCACAACCGACCATGGCCGCTCCAACCATCAACATGGAGTGTCAATTTGACAGCCTCACCGGACGCATTCTACCACTCCACAACGCATGGGAGCAAGTTATCCGTGCCAAAATCAAAGGAACGAAGGGACAGGCTCCTATTCCCCGAATACTGGTGCGCCTAACCCTGATCCGCCCGCTCGAGTGCCCCTGCCCCGACTGCCGCAAGAGAAATACACGGTTATCTACCACCCACGCTCGGGTCTCAACGTAGCCAAGTGGACCCCCCACACTGTCACCATGAGTCTTCCAACGGCAAGTAACCTTCCCCGCCAAAGTTTTCTCGACGAGGTGATCGTGCAAATGCAGCCCCGAAACAACCTTCTTGTGGCTAGCACCGCCAACGCACATTTTGCTCTCACCATGAGCCGTTTCACTTGCATTCAACTCGACAATACGCAACACGCGCTCGAGCGTGTTGCGTATTGTCGAGTTGAACACCCGCCCGATACCTGTCGCGGTGTCATAACTGGACTAGAGGAAGGAACAACCCAAGAAGCTCTCCAATAACTATTCACAGCGAACAAACCACTACTGCTCCACGCGCACATGATGGGCTGCACTACCTCCGCAATAATAACATTCAACGGAAGCAAGGTCCCGTTCTACGTGCGCGTAGGCTGCATTCGCCACCGCTGCTGACCTTTAAGACGGACTGCTCAAGTGTGCCGCCTCTGCGGGGACATCGGCCACCGCAGGGACATCTGCCCGCATCCGGACTCCATGAAGTGTTCATCCTATGGCCTAGCCAATTCTACAGATCAACATTAGTGCGCACCGATGAGTAAACTGTGCACTAACCGCATCTAACGGACGGTTGGAACACCCGGTGGAACACCCCGTTGTTCCACGGGTGGTAGAACACCCGTTTTTCCACCAGCCGTCCGAGCACCACCGACCCAGCAGTCCACTCCTAGGCTGCTCCACTGGTATCGCTGGTAGTTTGGTAGGCTGGTCCACTATTGTGTCGCAAACCCCACCGCTCAGAACTTTTCACCCCTCCCCTCGGCACTCCAACCTCCCCTCATACCTACCCAATCAACCACCAAACAACCTGTCTCCGAGCCCACATTGATTTGTTTCCCAACCAAACTCCTGGAAAACATTCTACGCCACCTAACAGAAATCATGGCTCGCTTAGAAGCACTCGAATCCGGAAACACCCCAGCCCCTCCTATGCAGCTCCAGCTTCCCCCCAGACACCAGATAACCCCGCTCCACTATCCATCCAAACCGAGATAATCAAATCACTGGTAAACGAGCAACTTCCGACACGAGTGCTTCCCACTATCGATCAACGTTTCGATGTCGCCCTAACCCAACTCAATACACAAATCACGACTTCAACGGCAACAATTCAGCGACTCTCTGACACCCTCACCTCCCACCTCAACACTCTAGAAAAAGCCCTCTCCACAACACACTGTACAACTACTCTACAAACCAAGAAATTCAAACTGTCCCTAGCACGCCACGATTACTCAGTAGCAATGGACACAGCCCTCCCGGAAGATATTGCCTAGCTCTTTTCTGCCGCACATCTACCAATTGAACTGCAGGTCCCTCAACAGCAAAAAAGCGCAACTAAATCTTTACATCGCACCCGAGCCACCCACCCGAGCTTCGCGGCTTTTCTTTGGTTACACAAGACTCAGTCCACCGAACAGCTGTTCTAGTAGCGAGGCATATTACAGCGCAAGAACACCTCATTGCATCCGAAATCGCCCACATATTTATTGAAATTCTCACTCCCCCCCCAAATCTCCAAAGTTCCTACATCCTGAGCGTGTGCAGCCCGCCGCACTTATGCCTGAAGACCGTTGACCCGCTTATTCATGAAGCAAGCCGAAAGTCGCAGGAAAGCTCCCTCATTGTACTAGGGGACTTCAACGCACCTATCACTCATGGGGATATCACCAAGCCTCTAAAAAAGAAACAACCATGTTCCATGCAGTACAAAAGCATTCCCTAACCCAATACAATGACCTCACCACCCCCAACCGCCTTGCAAACAGTGTCCCTAGAGACACAACCACTGATCTCACCTTCGCCCGAAACGTTCCCAATTTAAGCTGGTCCCACCCTACGTATATCCTTTGCAGAGATCACTATATAAGAGAAATCAAGCTGTCCAACCTCCAGACGGGTAACAAAAATTGGAACAGCCCACATAACAAACTGGGCAGCCTTCCGTAAAGACCCTACAGCTCTTCCTCCAATCGCAGAAAACCTTGAAGCCTGGACAGAACAAAAGCCCTTGAAAGTCTGGTCTGAAACCACACCAGCACTGTCCCTTTAACCGACAGAAACCCAGTAGCAGACACCCACCTATAGCATCTTTGGGCAGCTCGCCACGGTATAGTTAATCGTCGGAAGAAAAGGAAGCACAGCCGGTCCCTCAAAAAAAGAATAGCCGAAATTGCTCAACAGGCAGCAACTTATGCCAAGATCCTCCAAAATTAAAAGTGGCGTAGCTTTTGCGGTTAACGTAAGGGCACACTCACTACCAAAAGAGCCTGGCATATTCTCAGTAAGCTCCTCGTTGAAAAAGCCCCTCGCAGACGAGGACCGCAACAAATCCAACGTTTCATTTATAATCACCACCTTCCCCCCAAGCGCTGCTCGATTCAATTCGCACCCACCTCTTCGGGCACCCAACAACTTACCCACCCCCACCGGAACAGGCCTACAATGGACCCCCGAATGACTCCCTCGACGCTCCGTTCACTTCATCTGAACTACAACGTGCTCTCGGCAGACTCACATGCAACACGACACCAGGAAAGGCAAGATAACCAATAATTTAATCCGCAACCTGAATGACGAAGCCCAAGAGGACTCACTGACAATTCAATTATCACTGGAAGCATGAACTGTACCTCCTCAGTGGCGCCACTCTGATATTACCGTGATACCCTAACCTCACCATCTTCTAACAACTACCAACCTCCGCCCGTTGTTGCTGTTCAAATTCGATTGTTCGCTGACTACTGTGTTTTGTTTCGTGAAGTCACAAGTACTAATGATCAGAACGAACTCGAGAAAAACATTGAAAACGTGCGTAAGTGTTGTGTAGAATGGGGTATGGAATGAAATTTGGAAAAAGTGTATATCTTTGTGTAACAAGAAAGAAAAACCCCAGTGAACACGTGCATAAATAAGGATCGTCTTCACTAACACAGGTTGACAGCTATAAGTATCTCGGCGTTACATTAACAAGCAACTTATCATGAAACTTGCACGTAGATAATATTTGCTCGTCTGTCGTCCGGAAATTATTCTTCCTAAGATATAAGCTCAGAAATTCCCTTCCAAACGTTAAGCGTCTTAGTTGTTTTTTTGTTAAGCCGAAGCTGGAGTATGCGAGTATCGTATGAGACCCCCATACAAAACAAAACATTGAGAAACTTGGAAAGATTCCGCGGAAGGCCATTCGATTTGTTTATTCTAGGTTTTTGCGAATGGACTCCCCCCAACACCTAATGCTAGCTAATATATTCCTTCCCTTCAGGATCGTAGAAAGAAGTCCCGCCATGATTTTGTGTCTCTTTTATATAACCACAAACTTGCCCTTGAACCAACCCCTTTTCTTTCTCCAATCAACACAAGGCCGACAAGACATCACCAACCAAATGCACTAACTCTCTACTTCGCGAGAACGAACACGTTGAAATTTTCGTTTTTTCAAAGCACCATTTCAGACTGGAACCAGTTAACCGAATGAAGAACATGCGATACTGGGTAACTGTGCATTGTTTTTTGCGAATGTTTTATCGTATTGCTCTTTGCATTGTACCATGCCCTCCTCCTCGGACCGAAGTGTGGTCCGCAGTATATATATATAAATAAAATAAAATATCACTGACCTCATGCCTAGGCAAGCTCTTTGAGCATCTAGTACACAACCGCGTGACCACCTACCTGGAAAACCGTGACCTCTTCCCCCACACTATCTTTTGGTTTCCGTAATCACCCTTCCACTCAAGACGTCGTAATTCAAATCAAGGAGCACATTATCGACCAACTTAGTAAAACCAACCCCAGCTGTGTCCTGGCCTTATACGTTCAGGGAGGTAATAATAACGTGACACACGAGGCTATTTTGCAAGGCTTCAAGAAACCAACTGCGGCCCGGCCATGTTCAACTTTGTCAAGGCATTTCTAAGCAACAGTACGGCCTCCATCCATCTCGGTTCTTATCAGACACTTCCTTTTCCAATACCGGCAAAAGGCACACCCCAGGGCTCTGTCATTTCGCTTCTATTGTTCAATGTCGCCCTGTTCAGTCTCCTTAAGCTTTTCGGCGAAATTCCGGATTTACATCATGCATTCTATGCAGATTACCTCACTTCATGAACAAACAAAGGTTCTGCCGGTTCTGCCGGGCAAAACAGTTTACAACCGGCAATTGATACGACAATGACGTACCTCGCCACTCTCTGCCTTAGGTGCGCACCTCAAAAGTCTGCACTTCTTATCCTTCGAACCCGCACTAGAAGACGTTACCAACAATACTCCGGGTCCGACAGTTTTCCTTCAAGGCACCCCTGTACCTCAAGATTCAACACTCCGAATACTGGGCATACCCTTTCAGGCTGATGGCTCTGGTGCTGCCCTCTTACTACAACTACATCATACAGTCACACAACTTATCCATCTTATCAAGCGAATTTGCACCCACCAGCACGGTCTTCGTGAGCTAGACACCTGCCGCATCATACAAGCCATTCTCATCAGCCGCATCACTTACGGCACTCCATATGCACATCAAAATCCTGAAGAACACTCCAAGATCGATGCACTCGTCCGTTGGGCGTAGAAAATCAGCATCGGTCTTCCTGTCTTCACAACCACCCAGAATCTACTGCAGCTAGTATGCATAACACTGTTGCAGAACTCCTGGAAGCACAGCAGGTAAACCAAATCTCCCGCATTGCCCTGATACCTATTGGAGAACGGTTCTCCGATCTCTGGATCAAGAAACCTCTCTACCAGCAGAGACACTCCAGCATCTCCCGCAACCTATACGTAGCTTCATCAGAGTAACCCACATTCCGCGCCACATGCACCCAGAGTACAACAAGGGCCGCAGTGAAGCTCGGGTTCATTACCTCAACAGACGTTATTCTGGCCAACCAGACAGCAGATACACCGACAACGCGCCCTGCATTTTTACATCTCGTGCCACCCTGGCAGTCACGGATTCTACAGGTGCTATACTCACCTCGGCCACCTTACCCTACACCACAACCGCAACAGCAGAAGCAACCGCCATAGCCCTGGCAGCCACCACCACTAAAAGTACGGGCCACCTCACCATCTTAACCGACTTTCAGCAGGCCTGCCGCTACTACCTTCTTGGCCGCATTCCCTACCAGGCTCTCAAGATACTTCAATCCCTAAAGACTCTCCCAACCATCTAGAGAGTGTGACACCTGGGAATGCCTTCCTACCAGGGAATTGCCGCTGCCCGTGAACTCTTTTTCCGGGATTCCCGTCCAAGGACAGACGACTTCGCAGCCGCACCATCCCTCCACCCTCAGCCGCTCAGATACACCGACCTGCTTGCCAACTACCGCCACACTCGTTCCCACTACCCCCCTCCCCACCCGTCGCTCACTACAGCAGAGGCCCGGACGTGGCGCCGGCTACAGACAAGCACACACTTCAACTGTACCGTACGGTCCCACATTTCCCCTACCACATTCTCCTACTTCTGCCATTCCTGCAACCTCCCCGCAACAAAAGCCCATCTTGTATGGTTCTACCCGCACCATCCTGATCCCTTCCCATCCACATCCCCTGAGCGGTGGGAACGCGCACTGACCAGCCTGCACCCGGAGGACCAGCAACGCCTGATCAACCGGGCCACCCGGGCTGCGGAAGCACGTGGCTTCCTGAACTGAAAACGCCACCCACCTTCTTTTTTTGCTGAATAAAACAATTTGCTTCCTCCATTTCCCATTTTGATTTGCTACATGCATAGCGAGAGTCTCTCTTTTGGCAGCCTTGGTGCCACATGTAGCTTAAGAGGGTTCAATGCTGGTCGACCACTCTCAAAATGTAGACGCTCAAGTCAGTGCCAAGGGTAATATGATGAAGCTGTCGTTCACCCCAAGTAGTAGCATTGCCGCTGTCTGCCACCCCAAGAATAGGAAACCATTACCTTAACATAAATACCCGAAAAAGTGGAAGGGAGCAGAGTCGTGCCTGCAGCATGGTGGAAATCGGACTAGACGAGTATTCTGGAGGTCCTGGGTTCAGATCCCACCCAGCGGGCATGCTTTCTGCACTTTCTTTAAAACATCTCACTTTGTTCAATGATAAGAAGATGACCTACCACATTTTTAATTTCTTTCTTTTTCTTTCTTTTCTTCCTACCCTTATTTGTGTTTTAATTCTGCCAGCCCCTCATTTCCCATTTGTATTAGTTACATGCATGCCAGGGTCTCTGTTTTTTTATAGTCGTATTCGCACAGGTAGCTAAGAGGTTTCAACACTGGTCGAACGCTCTAGACATGTCGTATACGATCTATTCACTGCCTGGGGGATAATAAGAAGGTCCCCTTTACTCCGAGTAGGTGGAGTGGCGCGGTCTACCATCCTCAAGGGCAACAAAGAATTCATCATCACCACCCTGTTTGTGTCTTCTGCTAGACGAAAGTTTATCCCAAAGATTTCGAGCCATGCCTATCGAAAGCGACTTGAGGCCATGTTTTTCCATCATATTTTTCTAGTTCATCGCCCCAACGAGTTTTCGGGCGATCCCGATTCTTCTAGCAGTATATTGGCAGCCACTCTGCGAAAATGATAGCCTACATGTTGTCCTTCAATCGCATTACATGGCCAGCCTACCCCCAATTTTCTTCTAATATCAACTATAAATATCCTTCACCTTGGCTTGTTTTCTAATTCATCTGTGTGTTACCCTGTCCCTCAACACGAACTTTATATTTCGACGTTCAATGGCCCGTTGTGCCGATAATATTTTCTTTTTTAGGTCGTTTGGTGAAACCCCGAGATTCTGCTCCGTAGGTCATTTATGCAAGAGCGCATCGATGAAATACAAGCGTTTTGAATGACCGACAAATCTTACCAGTCAGGATATCGGAGCTCCTACTAAAAGCAGCCTACCCCATTCTTATTTTGCTTGTAATTTCCCGTTAATGGTGCGGATCAACAGCTACGACCTGCCTAGGATATACATATTATGCGACTGTTTCCAATGCTTCGCTGTCTACATGGAACGGAAATACCTTCGCGTTATGATTTATCATTACCTTGGAATTTTTCATTTTTATTTGTAGGGTTGCAATCATACTAGCACTGTACATTTGTGAAAGCATGCGCTGCCAATCCTGCCTGCTCTGACTGAACTAGAAATTGTCAACTGCAAATATTTAGACGGCTGAGATGTTCCTCATTGATGCGTACTCCCGTTTTCCTCTTCCAAGCTTTCTGAAAACACCATAAATACAGCAAGTGATTGATTGTCACGCTATGTATCTCCTTGCCAAACCCCCTTTTTATTCAAATTTTAATGTTCTGTGATGGACCCGCTCCGTTCCCGTATATACGTCGTACATATCATTGAAGAGCGCACTTTAAGCCTCGTGGACACTGTGATCAAGTCAATTGCCTCTTCATATTCTATGAATGCCTCATACAGCTCTGCATACTACTCTGAGAATTTTTTTTTTCTTTTACCTGGTTGATAGCGTGCATATGATCCAAAGTTGAGAAGATCTTCCTGAAGCCGGCCTGCTCTTGTGGCTGTTGAAAGTGTAAAGTTGCACTCATGCGGGTAATAAATATCTTATTTTAGTTACGGAGAGGATGCTGATGGCCAGGAAGTATGTAAGCTCTTTGGCACCACGTGTCTTATGTAAGAGAACTAATTTCAGACTTTTCCATTCTTTTAGCACCCTTGGGGAGCTCAAGCACTGGGAGAATAGGGCTCCCACTTGGTTAGCACAACGTGGCCTGTGACACACAGTATATCAGATTTATTGCCGTCATTTCCTGCATTTTTCCCTTTCTTCTCTGCTTTGGGAACCGTCTCTGCAGAGGAATAATATCCACACCATTTACGGAAAAACGTGTGTGTAAAGCAGGGGTAAAAACCGACCAGTTTCAGTTGAAATCCGCGGCTAGTTTTGGTATGTTATCAATATTGTTTGTCTTGGGACCACTTGCGTTCCGGACTGCTTACATTATAGTTTATCCAACAGTGAGCTTCGGTCTTATTGCTTTCAAACTGCCTCAGCCCGCCCATGTTGGTTCAATTTTTGCAACATTATCAGCGCGGAAGTCGGCAGTGTAGCGTTTGCTCATCAGTTTGGAGAGCTCGATAATTCTATTTGGTGTCGCAGAGTGTGGACTAACATTTTCTGCCGCTGATCACTAAGACCCTTAGTTTTCTGGGATAACTTGAATTCGGAAGTGGGCTCTTTTTTTTCCTACGGCTAGTTCTGACTCCATGACCTTATGTGTTTAATAATATTTGAGAGAGTCCACAACATTGTTGTCAACAAATACCACAGCTAATTTGTTTCTACGTAGAAATCGGAATTCATCCATTTTCTGTCCCACAGAGGGAAAGTTAGGTGTCTTCTATTTTAGCATCTTTAGTCTTTCCCTTCTTAAATTGAGACTGATACGGCTTCTAACCATTCTGTCATCGCTCGTTTTAATCCGGCAATCGCCTCTGCATCGTTAATCAAGCCGGCGGTGCCAGATAAAATAAAGTCCTTTGTTTTTCGCCTAACCATTCGGCCCTTTCCGAGTCAATTTATATTGAGTGTTTTTCGGAAAAACGTATTCATAATTCGCAGATCATTGCTCTGGGAAAAGGAAACCAGCTTGTCGCCGCGGTTGTCTCCAGAACCTAGCCAAATTTCCCTACCGCAGGCTGCCATATCTGTTGTGCCCCTATTATGTGCAATAAAGACTTCCATAATGACCCTGTACAGATTTTTTGATGTCTTATATCTAATTCATGGCTTTCGTAAAACCCGTACGCAGCCTCGCCATCGTAACGGTATTTTGGTGCACTGTCCAGCACCACATTTAGCGTGTGCTCACTATTGAGACTAATAATGACACATGCTACACGCTCATTCTTCATGTGAAATTCTACTACCTTCACTGCTATAGCCCTATAAACCAGAAACCATACACAAAACAATTACCGTAACATAAATACATGACAATCCGGAGGAGAGCAAAGGCCTGATGGTTGCGTAGCAGCCATCGCGCCAGAGGCATATTCCGGAGGTCGCGGGTAAGCTTTCTGCCTGCGGGCGTGTTTTCCACCTCTTTCTTTTTTTATATAACTGTATCTGTAGCGGGCGACTCGAGCACGGCCGCTGCCGAACACGCACTGAATGCATCCTGCGTAATTATTACAGGCTCCCGATCGGAATCCGCCAGGAAGCTTCGCCATCCTTTATCAGCTGCACTGGCACGGATTAAGAAGCCGAACAGCTTGGGTAGCCACGGATCACCAAAGCGCCCGGGCCGATAGAATCCAGAGTCAGCTAACACCGGAGGTGGCAGATACTTAGGGACGAGAGAACACGACGGCGTACCATAGCAGCAGGGGACTCAGGCACGGTCGCTGCCGAACACGCTCTGAATGCGTCCTGTGTAATAGGCAGAGGTACATTGATTTTTTATTTCCGCTTCTAAGTGCCATGAGTCGTACGCTGCTCCTTCGTCCGACAAAGTCAGATAAACCGCCTTCTACCGTCAAGGAGCTCGCATAAGTACTTCAGGAGATGAGTGCTAACATTGAATCTTTAGGCATGCTAGAACTTGATATAGGATCGGCAAAGGAGTCTATTAGGTATCTGCCCGACACTTTGAATGACATAGAGCGTAGCTTGGAAAATGTCTGCTCTGATTTGAAACAGCTGCGCTCGTACCATGAGGCTCTTAAAGGGGCACTGACACAAAAATTTTGCATCTTGTTTTTTTTTTGTTGCGATAAGTAGCTAGTGACCTACTTATAACCTTTAGAAACCTCATTTGCTTCAGCGTGCGACGATTGTTTATTTAGAGGCATTTTCAATGCAGCCAGTCGAAGTTTTTGTTTGAGCGAGTGCCGCGAAACGATTGATTTTGTGGATTGTGTGTGAACAAAGCTGACCACGTGACCGTCGGAGGGATATCACAGAGCAGAGCCGCCGTAGCACTGTCGAATCCGCATCGACAGCAGTTTCTGCGAATACCCCCTTGTACTGATCTCGTGAGGCGCTAAATTAAAAAGCGACCACGGATGTGACGCAGGCGCTGCGACTGCAAATGCTACCGCGGCTAAAGAACGACGCGCGACTCTCGAAACGGTGGGTGGCACGACGCGCGCTGGGAGCAGCATGCCGGTCTGCCTACAGGTCCACCTACAGATGTGTTCGGCTTAGCACTGCGGCGGATATTCGATTGCCGCTCTCGTAAGCGGTGCAGATGACAATTTTTAATGCAACCCCCCATCGCATCATTAACTCCTGTCTCATGTAAGCCACCATGGTCGGGACTTCGGGACAATTTCGTGCAGCGGTAACAAGCTATCTCTCGAGCTACCTGCGCCGGCCTGGGCCACTTTGCGGCCGTGGCCGCCGCCTGCGCAGTGACCGTGCGGCTAGCTCAGTGGGCTTTTCGTGCCTCCGGCGCGTTTTGTAGAACTTTGGTCGCGGCCAGATGGCCGATGAGCTGGCGAAATCACGGCGCCTCCGCCGCCAACGATCGGGTCGTTCGTTCTCGAGAGCAGAAGCTCCGCCCTCCGGCCCTCCGATTGGAGGGGCAAGCCGGGCGAGCCGGCGAAAAACGCCGGCAGTGCGAAAGCGGCAAACACAAACTCGTGACGTGTTTGGATGTTGTTTATTTACACATTATCCTCGGTATGTCGATTGCGCGTTGTCCTCTGCTGGCTGCTCGATCGCGTTTCGCACACTTTAAATTTGCTTGTAAATATGCTCTAGGCAGTATTCGGCACTGATATTTTGCAGATGATGTATATGTGTTCCCACCAATCTATCTCCGAAGTGATCTCGCCTTCAAATTTTTGTGTCAGTGCCCCTTTAGGAAGGAATACAAAACAATTACACAGGAACTACCAGCCACACAAGCTGAGGTGATTTATCCCACACGGTACAGCCGGCTAAACAACCTTTAAGTTAAAGGTAGTTTGTTTGTTTTAAACAAGAAATTATAAGCACACGTGCAGACATTCACCGATCAGCTGCGTATCAGTGTGGAACAGTCATTAATACATATGATCCAAGGGTGCCTTCCAGGCAAAAAATCTAAGGCAAACATTTTCGTTAAGTACGTGAATCGATCATCGCGTAACAAAGTACTTTAAGCGTCTAAGAAAGGGTTTACTGCTTCGGATTCTCGGTGATTGGTGGTGTGTACATAAATGGACATTTGTGCCCAGAAAAGAAAGTGCTGCTTAGAAAGGAACAACTTAGCGCAAAAAAAACATCAGTGGAAGTTCACTTGGGTACAGCAACGACGGATTCTTGGGCGCAAAACTGACAACTCGTCTATCATCTATAGAGCCTCTCATGACGACTTGGTAAATATTGTGTAAGCGTAGCACATGTCAAAACAAGGATAACGACCTCACTCGAACTGTTACACGATAGATACAGTAGGAGCTACAAAATATAAATTGTGCATTGAAATATGCAGATCGTTAATTAAAATATGCATTGTATTCAGGCACTCCACAACACAAATTTGCTTGTAATGTGATTGCGTTGACAGAAACATGGCTCTAACCTTACCAAGTTGTAACTATACCAGGATAAATAGTAGTGTCCAATTCCAGACTAACACAAACCACGGGTGGTGGGGTGATAATGTATAAAAAAATTTAAATTCAGAATATGCACCCAAATAAGCCACCAAGTACCCTCTTAGTACGACATGGTATTCGTTGAACTAGGTATAGGGCTAGCAATTGTGTTATATCAATCACGCAAACTCTCCCCTTCATTCTTTTTTTTAAGAAATTTGAAATATTCCTAGATAACTTCGCGGATAATAAGAAAAAAAAACACTTTTGTGCGGAGATTTTAATCTTGATCGGTTGGGAAATTCTAACCTTGTGTTCCAAACAATGCATGAATCTTACCTTTTCAGAAACACCATCACGGACGCAACACGCATTACTGATCATTCTTCGATTCTTCACGACCACATGCTCAGCAACTGTAGTATTGCCGGTACTTTTTCTGGCGTTCTAGAATCAGATATCACAGATCATTCTCCAATTTTTTAGTTACGCCATATCGCTGTGACAGGCCCGCACCAATTGCTGTTATGTCTCCCACTCTGGGTTATAGGGGTAGACTGCGAAATAGCTTACGCGATTCACCGGATAACATTTTTAGTGGTACAAACATGGAAAAAATGTACGAACGATTTCGTGACGTCCTTGGTGAAACCGCAATGATAACTTCTACTCCCCCGCGTAAGAACGAACGACCAAGCCCCCCGTGGAAAACTAGCACCATTCTCACGTTCTGTCGTACTTAAGATTACTGGAACCGAAAAAACAAGAAAAATAAAGAAAATGAATATTGCAGCTACCAGTAAAAATCTACGAGAAACAAATTAAACGCTTTACTGTGCGGCAGCAAAAAGGCGTAATATTGTAGCGTTTTCGATATAAACCAATAAAATTCCAGAAAACTTTGCTACGCCATAAATTCAATAAAAATGATATACGCGCTCTTCGGCGCTTCGGGATATATCTTTGGTGTATCAAATGCAGAACAGACTTCCAGTTTTAAGGAATACTTTACCAACGTTAGCCGCAACATTTCATTGCAACTACCCCCTCTGAGCAGATTCAGATTGTCTTCCAGCATTGTAACTTTAGTATTGCCGCGAACCATGCATTGGGTTTGTTTATTTGTGTTTTGCTTTTACCGCCCGGCTGCGCCGGTCTGTGTTATCTCCGTGCCAAGGGAAGCGCGTGTTCCATTCTTTCTTTCTGTGCCGCATGTGTTATCTGTTCAGATAGGGAGAGCATTCCGATTTAACGTGAACATCCCGGAATAATCTTCTTGCATCTACAATGTTCTCGATGCGAATCGACGGTTCCAGAACCACGCGCGCCGAAAGATAAAAAGCCTGCAGAGCAGACGCCGGGGCATTCGATTCTGCGACGCTCGCCGACGCACGTACGTCACTTTGTTGACCACTGCTTTGCCGCCTCTGTATTCTTTTCAGTTGTTAGGGGAGCACAAGTTCGCTCCAATAAACTTGTTTCTTTTCCAAACAACTGCTTCGTCCTTGGCTACGTGACAGTATTGTTTCTTGAAAGTACTTCAGAAGAGATAATGTATACTATAAACACTATGCCTACTGGAAATTCAGCGGGGTACAATGGCATAACCACCCCAATATATAACCTTATACAGAAGTAATTTGCCCATTCTTTGAAAACATATTCAATAAGGCACTCTAGTATGGTGTATACCCCGACCTGATTAAGATTTGAAAAAAAAACACCTGTATATAAAAACGGTGGCGCGAACGTAATCAAAAACTCTAAACGTATATCAGTACGTTATGCAATAGATACAATTGCTAAAAAGCTGATAGCAAATCGCAGTCTTCAATTTTTATGAGGTATAATATTGCCGCGAACCATATTTTGGGTTTGTTTATTTGTGTTTTGCTTTTACCACCCGGCTGCGCTGGTCAGTGTTATCTCTGCGCCAAGGGAAGCGCGTGTTCCATTCTTTCTTTCTGTGCCGCATGTGTTATCTGTTGTGATAAGGAGAGCATTCCGATCTAACGTGAACAGACCAGAAAAATCTTCTTGAATCTACTATGTTCTCGGTGCCAGTCGACGTTTCGAGAACCACGCGCGCCAAAAGATAAAAAGCCTGCAGTGCGGACGCCGGGGCATTCGATTCGACGACACTCGCCTGTGCAAGTCACTTTGTTGACCGCTGCTTCGCCGCGTCGGTATTCTTTTGAGTTGTTAGGGGAGCACAAGTTCGCTCCAATAAACGTGTTTCTCATTCAAGACAACTGCATCGTCCTTGTCTTCGTGACATCTGGTGAAGGTGCTGGGTCCGCCAATAGCAATGGCCCGCCAATAGCAGCGTTGCTTTAGGCCCAGTTCACGTATTGCATAACAAAACGTAATTTCTTCTTGAAAAATAAAGTTGAAGTGGGAGTTGACGAAATGACCTATTACATTTCCCCTTTGCTTTCTCTGGTTTCCTTACTGCCTACGCTTATTTCAGTTTTATTTGAACGTGGCCATCATTTTCTATTCTGAATCGCTTGATGTATAGCGAGGGTTTCTGTTCTGGCAGCTTGGGTGCCACAGGTAGGTTAAGAGGGTTGAACGCAGGTGGACCGTGCACGACATTTAGTAGACGCTCGAGTCAATCAGTGCCCGGTTGTTACTCAAAAGATCCTCTCACACGAATAGTCGAATTGGCGCTCGCTACCAGCACCAATTAATGTGGGGGTCGCTAGCAATTAATGTGGGCGCCGATGTGGTCGTGCGGCTGACCCTACATTTATTTACTGAGGAGGATTCGGTGGCAGCAGAAACCCCGCGAGACGGGGTGCGCCCTCATTCTGCTTCCGGTTGCCGATAGGAGCGGACGCAGAATGGTGGGCTCCGAGCGAGCTGCGTCAGCAGCCAATCACATCGGCGCCCACATTAATTGCTAGCGACACCCACATTAATTGGTGCTGGTAGCGAGCGCCAATTCGACTATTCGTGTGAGAGGATCTTTTGAGTAACAACCGGGCACTGATTGACTCGAGCACCTACTAAATGTCGTGCGCGGTCCACCTGCGTTCAACCCTCTCTGGACAGAGCGTATCTATCCTTAGAATGGATTCCAGATTGTCGAGAATACGAAGTTTGTCCGGTGACTTTCAGTGATCACTGCTTGGTTTTGTTTTGCATTGGCAGGAAAACAAAAAATAAGAATGCCTTTATTAGGAAGGGTGGAAACTAAATGGGAAGCTTCTAGAAGATGACGTGTTTGTAGCTAATACGCTTACGTTGCTAGAAAGTTTGAAAAATGAGGGCAGCTGCCATTGTGAAGGATGGGAACTCTTCAAACAAGTGTAAATATCAAATCGATTCAAAGATCGAGCCTACTAAAACATGGGGCGACAAAGCAAGGAGCCTTATTTCGGGCAAACTTAGAAGCCTTGTTAGCCGAAAAATGCATGAAACCTGGCGAGTACAAAAATGACATACGAACAGTAAATCAAAAACTTGAAGCGATAGACACAGAGCGTTACCGTGGCGCGCTTGTAAGGGCAAGGGCTGAAAAGATAACTGCGGGCGAGATGCCGTCCAAACGAGCCTTAGGCCTTGAAAAATGGCATGCGCGGCGCAATGACATCGCGGAAATAGAAAAATAGAAAATAAATGGAACAATTACTCGTGATACAAACATTATAGAAACTGTCTTTTTTCAGTACTATAATGAGCTCTTCGCAAAACATGAAGTTAATTATGAAATATTTAGGCGAGATTTTCTGACGTTAATTCCCAGATTAGATGAAGAAACAAAAGAATACTTGGAAATTCCCATTTCTCTTGATAAAGTCGTGAAAGCTATAGAGAACCTAAAGCCCGGAAAATCCCCTGGACCGGATGGCTTAACGGCTGCTTTTTATAAGAAATTTAAGAATGAAATTGCGCCGGTGCTGCAAATGATTTTAATGAGGCATACAATCTCGACGTACTGGGCCCCATCCTTCTCTATGTCACACACTGTACTGATCCCCAAAACGGACGATGCCGTCAAACTCAGAGATGTGAAATCTTATCGGCCTATACGCTTAACAAATGTAGACTATAAAATTTTAATGAAAGTATTAGCTAGTAGGCTCCAAACATTAATGCAAGATATTGTAGGTTCACACCAGACTTGTGGTATCAGAGGGCGGACTATATTCACGAATGTACATAAGGCGCGTTGTATTCTGGTGTGTTGTGATGCCACACAATGTGGAGTCGCAATGCTCCAGATTCACTTGGAGAAGGCTTTCGATCGTGTGCCGCACGATATCTTATTTTAAATTTTAGAGTACATTAATGTCGGCAAAGTTATTCGAAATCGAGGGCGTATGGCGTACAGTAAATGCACAACCCGTCCTATAGTTAATAAGGCAGTTGGAAAAAGAGTTCAGGTGTAGCGATCGGTGAGGCAAGGATGCCGGATATCCCCACTCATTTTCTGCATATATATTGAGGCGTTTTGCTTAGGTGTCATTAAAAGCAGTAACATTCATGGTTTTCGTTTGCAAATGAGGGAAGTTCGACTACTAGTGTACGCAGATGACATTGCAGTATTCTGCACTACTAAAGAAAGCATTCTCGAGGTAGTAAAAACCGTGAAACAGCTTTTCCTTAGCTAGCGGTAGTGCAGTAAACTGGTCTAAGTGCTTAGGCTTTTGGCATGGCGAATGGCAGTCCACGCCAAGCGTTTTCGCCAACATCCAGTGGGTCACGAGTCCTGTTAAGCACCTGGGGGTGCCACTAGACAGTTATCAAGACAGTGACCCTTACTGGGCCAAGCAACTCAAGGAACTTCGAGAAAAAGACAAGAAGTGGAAAGGGTGGGGTTTATCAATGTTTGCGAGAGCCACAGTTTGCAATTTGTTTTTATAAGCAAGCTGTGGTATGCAATGCAAGTTTTGCATTGTTCTAGGGCTAATATTCAGAAAGTTCATCGTGTGTTCACCGTGTTTATCTGGAGTTCATCATGGGAAAGAACGAACAGAACGAACCTCTTTCGGAAAAGTGCGTGAAGGCG
>JABSTR010001669.1:0-18001 GCA_013339765.2 Haemaphysalis longicornis
TTCTCAGCCAATCACAGAGTGGGCGTGACATACATGCTTATTTTTGCTGAATGGCAAAGACAGGCGTGCGTTGTCATGTCCGCCACATTTAGCCTAGTTTTTCATTGCCGGCCAAGAATTATGCGCTTCCAGTAAAGAGAAATAAGGCAAACTTTAGAACTGGTGCCCGTAAACGTCATGAAACGTCGTAATGACGAAAGCACACACAACCGCTTTTTCAATCGAAAGCACGTGACCAAAATTGAAAACCAATCAGAAAAGACTTCCGGCAAATTAGCAGTTCACTTTGAATTTGTGCAGTCAAGAATAGGGCCCCAAAACTCCCGCTGGTGCAGTTTCAGTTTCAGGCAGGTGGCACGCGAGCGCTGCGAAGACGGAAAATTTGAAATGCATTGGGTGGTAGCAGCGAGCGGATAACGGCGCTGCGGTCCATTATGGCGAATCACTGCTCGGCACTTCCGACAGCTTTCACATTGAGTTGAACGGTATTAATTAATTTTTTCATATTGTTCCCTCTTCCTCCGCCGTTTCTTCGTGCCGGCCTCCCCCAACTTCACCTCCACCCATATTCAGCCCTGCTTACGGCGGTCACGTATACAATCGGCTTCAGTTGTGTTGGGTTGCACCAAGTACTGCACGAAGTTTAAATTCGTCGTCAAGGCGCTGGAGAAAGCCCTGACAACCGGCCTTAAAAACAGACAACAAATACCCTGTGGCCTTTGGGTCAGCGTGAAGGTAGCTTTTGTATTCACACTGTAGCCTGATTTTTTAACGCACACTTTGACGCACGCGCACGGCGAACTGAAATATTTGGTTTCGCATTCTTTTTGTGGACGGTTCATTTTGTCCAATCTTTTTTTAAATCTGTGTTAGCATTTTTTGTAGATCGATCAATGCCCTTTTAAACATGCTTAGCCTCGGCTAGGAAAAACCAGGTTGTTACTCTGAGCACGTCCGAGGGAAAAAATCTGGCCTTTTCACCCAGAAATATTTGTTTTCTGAGAGCAGCTTTCTAAAAAATCGAATAAAAGTCACGGCAAAACATTTCATTCCCCAATGTTCTTACTGCATTTCCAACAACATAACCAAGGTATGATATACTTCTATGTTTCTCGATGTGTGATTTCTGTAACTTTACACTTTTGCGGTGTGACTTCCCAGGCAGGATGTTTCATTGCCAAGGAAAGTTTCCATATCGTAAGGAATGAGTAAGCACAAAGCAAAACCTGCATGTTCTCAAAAAACTATTTGACCCATTGGTGGTATCCGCAGTATAAAAGATCTAGAGTACGCCCCTAGATTTGCGTTTGCGTTGAGGAATGCCATTCCATTGTCTGGAGAACGTGTCTAAACATTTTAGTCATGGTTTGGATGCTACATAATCACAGTCTTCACATTTGTCCTTATAGCATAACTATTTCAACACTGTCGACTTCTCGGACGGGAAGGCTTTTTAGTCCTGTATGAGCGCTGAGCAATTTATTTATTTATGCCATTTTTATAGTGGAGCTATATTTGTTTGCCCTACCGTGGTTATTGTATGACCGTCCCTAAAAGCTCCCAGAACTCCCTGTGAATTGCTGTCACAGTTAATGTTATTTCTGTTCAGCGATGTGAAGGTAAACCCCGGCCTATAGCCAATGCTCAGCTAGCAGCCATTTTTGAAGCAATCGAGCAGCTCGATGAAACCGATGAAGCTATAAGGAAGTGTTTTCTCATAATTTGAATTTTACAATTGTCTGCCGTGACCGAAAACGAAGAGGGGCGGTGGTGTGTTTATAGCCATGAGAAATTTCCTATCATCATCGCTGATTTTCAGTGACGATAACAGAGAAATAATCTGGAGTTGTGTATCTATCAGAGCCCTGAAATTCGTTTTTGGTGTCTGCTATAGACCGCCAGACAGCCACACATGTTTCTGTGACCTCCCTCGCCAATCCCTAACTGCAGTAACAAATAAATGTCCCAAGGCGGCCGTATTCCTATTCTGGGACTTCAATTATCCAGCAATCAGCTGGCCGTTGGTTACAGTGCCAAATGGGTCTCCATCTAGCCAACAGCCGTACGCAAACACTGTACTGTATTTTAATCTTCACCAGACTATAATACGCCGTACCATATTGGTAAAAATACCTTTGACCATTCACTAACTTCGTGCCCTGACGGCATAAAAACTGTTAATACCCTCTCGACGGTATTTGGGACCACAGCCTAATCCATGTTTGCATCGCCACACAATTTAACAAAAACGTCCCCTACACAGAGTGGAATCCCAAACTACAAGAGAGAAAATTTGGAAGCCACTAATGATGAACTAACCAATTTCTTGGATAACTTTATGAACACGTATCTAAACCGTAGTGTCAACGCTATCTGCGAACCCTTTAGGACAACGATGGTCAACCTTGAAATCAAGGGAATTCCTTCTATCCGTATTACATTTGACTCTGCGCTAAACAATACCTAAGTGAACTTAAAGCTTCAAAAACCAAATAATAATCCAACGAGCTGCTAGCAATTCTTCAAACAAACCTTAATAAGTTCTGGGGCACGCTTTCCCCCACATCACGACCAAATGAAATAGACCTCGTAAATCCTGACGGAGACCCAATCGACGCCACCCCAACTGCGCTTCTGCTTTAAGTGGTCACTTTTCATCAGTATTTTTTCGCTGCTAACATCAACGATACCGAAACATTGTTCGTTCATCCCCCTGTTACAATGACAGGAACCAAAATAAGCCCAGAAGAAATATATCAACTAATCAACGGTCTTAAGCTCTCATCCCCCGAGGGCTCCGACAACATATACAGTAAACAGACAACAAACAGTAAATTTCTAAAGAATACGGCATAAGCCTCATGCCAACTATTACACTTGATCTTTACGCAATGATTACAAACACGACACGTTCCTGACGACTGGAACAACGCTCAGGTTATACCAATTTTTAAAACAGGCAATGACGTGATCTCAGCAAACTACCCTCCAATTTCCCTAACTAGCGTCCCGTCCCAATTGCTCCAACATATCACTACGTCAAGCCTAATGCCCAATCTGGAATCCATCAATTTTTTGCCAACATGAACACGGCTTCCAGAACATATCTTCATGCGGAACTTAACTGGCAGAAGTAACACACAATATATTACACCTCATGGACGAAAATATTCAAACTGATGCCATATTATGACACCTTTCTAAACTATTTGACCATAACCAATTTATATCGAAGCTTGGAAACCCTCTCAACATAATTTCCTGCATTGAAAACCTTTTGTAACAAACCTAAAGCAGTCACAAGCTCTAATAACTGCGACTCGACTCTCTCTGTTGTAACGTCGGGTGTCCTCCGAAGTTCCGGTCTCTCCCTGCTTTTGTTTCGAAGGTCCACACTTTTGCCTGCTACAGCGTAAATGACTTGCCTCTCTTTATACTTTCTCTCCCTCTCTCTCTCTTCTACTATCCTATCACTCCCCCTCTACTTCCCTTCCCCTGCTAACTCCTGCCGCGCTCAAAATAGGACTCAATTTCAACTGTCGCAATCTTTACCTTCTCTCCCTCTCTCTCTCTTTCTATTTATCCTATCACTCCCCCTCTACTTCCCTTCCCCTGCCTACTAACATATCAATCGGGTTGTACTTTTTGCCAATGATCCACAACCACCACCACTGCCTACTAACATATCAATCGTTTTAGTATTTTAGTATTCCCCCATGCGTACCTACAGATTATAGGACTGCTCTTCAACGTACCTTTCCACTAAGTGAAGCCTGGTCAGCAATTAAAACTAACAAAATGTAAAGTAACGTCATTCACCCGCAATACCAGCACGACACATTACGTTTACAGCATTGATTCAGTTTCTATCAGCCCTATAGTATCATTGTGATGTCATGGCAGATTCAAGGCCGCAGTTGGAGTGGCTCACAAGTGATGAGGCAAGTGACCATTTTCCAAAAAACGGAAATTTTTATAAAAAAGAAAAGATGGAAAAGGAAGGAGGAAAAAAATTGGCCGCGTATCTGCAGGCCCGCTGCAAATGTCGACGAAAGACGAAAGTCTTTGCCGACATTTGCCAAGTAAATGCCTCCCTTCGTTTTCCAGCTTACATCTCATGTTGTTCCTCTTGCATCGCGCTCCTCCCAAGGTAAACACGCTGAAGGTTTACTCGAAAGAATTTAAATTTACTGTGTTGCACTGCTCCGGGCCGGGTGCCTCGATGCCAGCGCTGCCGCACGAAGGAGACGCGCGTGAATCGAGGCGCCCTACTTCAAAGTTTATAGAACCGCGTTGCCTAGTCCACGTGAGTTCCAAGCAGAACGTGGAGACCTATCTAGTGAAACCTTTTGTAACTGTTGCCGCTTGAATTCTTAAAATGTCGCCAGAAGCTGTGGTGGCGCGGGCGACAGCAGGCGACCGTGTGAATTTATTATTTTTTTTCAGTAGATGTAGCATTTCATTTCGCAAAAAATGAAGCATCTATGAATTTTTTCATAAAGGACACTGCAAATATACCTTGTGTATTACTTTTCTGTCTTATGTTTGCGTAATGTCTTGTTCTTGTTCAACAACGTTGACAAGTATGAACATATACACCGGACTTAATTACACGGTTACGTTTCGCTGTGTGTATAGGGACCGGGCGGCTGGACGGGTTGCGCCACCATCCGGCGCTCTCCTCGTTAGTGGAATGAGCCGTTGCATTGGACTACGTGGCCTCCCGTTGGTTTTGCCGTGTTTTCTTCGGTGCTTCGAATGTTTTTGGTGGTGTTGTGAGCGGATATGTGCGGTGAAGCGAAGTCTAAACAGATATGTTGGGTTCTTGGATGCAAAAACGGCTACGTAAACTTGTCGGACGCTTCTAAAGTTAGGCATGAGCTATAATGACATGAGCGTTTTTTGCAGCGATCTACGCTTGGCTCCACCCGTTCTGTGCCGGAATAAAACTGCTATTATTAGTGTTAATTTCTTCTTAAATGCACTAGTGGCTACGTAAACTCATTTGATGCTTCTAACTTCTGGAATGCGCTACATTGACATGAGCGCTTTTTGCAGCGCTCTGCGAATGGCTCCACGCCATCTGAGTAGGAATAAAACTACCACTTTAAATTACCTTCACTGGTTTCAATTACTACGGTTTCTACGCCAGCCTTAATGATATGATGCCTCGATACGTTTGCTTTGCAGAGAAAGGCGCTTACGTACGAAATCGACACGCGTGGCCGTTGAAACGTCGCGGCAGTTTACACTTTCTTCCTGTAACTGTGAGCTTTGTACCCGCGGTTTTGGTGAGTGACACTGGGACGGCATGGGAGCCTGATAGCTGAAGCTGAACTCCAACATTTGTAGAGGTCATTCTATCAAGAGCCAAACTTATTCAACCACCCAGCACCCCGATGATGGTGATGATTCTATTGGTTTTCCCCTTTGAAGCGGAGTGATGACATGTCATCTTACCAAAAAGACTAATATAACCATGTTTTGCACTCTTGGTTTAATACTAGCGCTGCTTAGGGCAGGCACTAAAGCTTATTAGGCCCGAAATACTTTCTTTTCCCTGTTACAGGTGGTAACTGTCCTAGGCAATATTCCCTCTCTGCTTTTCGTCCACCAGCATTCTAATCTTCTTCTACGTCTCCTCGACAGCCTTGAAGTTAACTTCCTCTCTGATACCCTTAAATCCTAGAGCTTCTGGAAGCCCAATATTCCCTTCATGTAGATTTGGATGGATACCCTCACATTCTAACACTATGTGCCGCATGTTTCTGTTTCTTTTCCGCAGACCACGCATACCCCATCATTTTGTGAATACTTCCCCACAAAACTCTTAGTTCGCAGGCAAACCTGCTCTAGCCTCAAAAAGCAAAGGACTGCCCTGGGAATTATCGTAGAAATTTTTCCTTTCTGATGTTCAATTCTCAGCCCTGTACAGCTCTAACGACGTTTTAGCTTCCATTTTTTTCCCTCCATTTATTAGTTTCAATCTGCCTTGCCTCTTTTTGGTTACCTTGGCTGTTTTGGATTCCCCACTGTTCTTTCCGTATTTCATCGTTAGCCTTCTAGTCTTTCTTACCACTGCGTGTCCACACTTTTCAAGTATAGGTACCTAAAAACCTTAGCTGCCCACCTTCGTTGGTCCATTGCCTCAACCTCATCTCAAAGCATATTTTATACTCTGAGCTTCTCTAACTTCAACGACGCGCCAGCCCATATCTCCCTGAACTGCTTCGTAGTTGTTTTTCCATGCGCGCTAAGGCCAAACGTCCTACCGTTCTCTGGTTTACTTCAAGGCCTTATAGAACGTCTGATTTTAAGCAGAGTACAGCATTCGCAAACGTGAGACCCGGAACCATTACTCCTTTCCACATTCCTCTTACTACTTCCTATTTGTTGTACCCCCACAGAGCTCTATGCTTCATTATAGCTGCGTTTCGCTTTCCCTTAACCTTAAGTTTCTCCTCGTGAGTACTTATGTAGTTATCCCCTTCATTTATCCACACTCCCAAGCTACAAGCCACCCCCCCTCCCCTCCCCATTTTACCACCTGCGTGGAATAAAAGCTTGAACCGATAGTCAATAATATGGCAGTGTTTAACGCCAGCCTGTGTTTTTTAATGCTAAAGTATTCTTTGTAGAGTACCTAAAAAATCGTGTAATGCCTTGTAAGGACTCCAAAAACGCGCGACTAGTTGCCTCAAATAGGGGTGCATCAGCCCGAGTCCTCCAGCACAGACGCATTTCTGACACGCGGGATGCAGTTAGAATGTGGAGAGGGGTGCATGGAAGTGCAAAATTCAACAGCGAAATCATCCGGCCTCCGTTTAACGACGGCGCGAAGCTTTCTTCGTGCGAAATCGAATGGGAAATGATCACAGTGAAGACGCTGCGATAAGACCAAACTGCGTGCTGGTCAAATTCAAAGCTCAACTAGTCAAAGTTTAAATTCAGAAGGCACCCAAGCTTTGCGATAAACCATCCCCATAAGATAGAGCTTTGCAATAGAGGTGTGCATGATTTTTCTAGCGTAGTTGGCAGCCTGTAAACAGACCAGATCATTCAGTTGTAAAACTGAGTACAGGTTATCGGCACTCTTGTCTCTCGTCCTTCAGCCAGGCAGGAATTTGTTTTTGAAAAACCATTAACCAACTAGCCAGCAACCATTGCAATTCTGGCAAAGCAATGCTTTTCCACGACAAGCAATAACGTTCTACTATCATATGCGGTAGTTATTCTGCAAACAATTCCCGATTATTGCAGTAAGCGAATTTCTGTGAAATTAAACACATTTCTACCGTAGGTAATGAAGTTACGGAAGCTTAGTCCTTCACAATTTCTGTTTTGAGGTAAATCTTAGAAGGCGCCCCCAACATTGTCTTTCGCTTGTGCACGACGCCGTTTCGTCATCAACTGCCATAGGACAGCGCCACAGCATTCATGAATCGGTTGCACACACCGGCTTTGTAGGAGCATTTAGCTGCAATATATTCTTTGATACGCCAAACAGCATGCGCGCATGAAAAAATTGCGCGAAAGAACGGACTTTCACTTCCAGCTTGACTTCCAGCATGGCGCATTGAGTGTCGTCTGCGATTTGTAATTACTGAGCATGGGCGTAAATCACACACATGGCATGCCTCGTAAAGGTCACCTCCACGCTCAAGATTTACCGATAGGAAAAAAGACCTCGTGTTTATGCTCTCTTTGCAAGCCGCACCGCAGCAGAACGACAGAAAGCCTCGCAAAACTACGCTGCGCTGACCGCCCCCCGGCATTCCTCTGACGACCGTTTCGCCACCGGCGGCGCTGTTCGCTGAAGTGACGGTGCCGCGATACAACGACCGCCCGGTTCCTGTATAAGACTATTGCGCTGACTTCTTTTCACTTTGGCCGGGTGGCTGAATCGAGTCACAGACAGACATACAGACAGACATCATAGACAGACTAAAATTTCTGGGTTTAAGTAGCCCAAGAAAGACTATCGTCTTTAAAAATGGATAAAGAAGTCGCGAAGTCAGGCGTAGCACGCGAACCCACTTTCGCAGCTAAACAGAGTTCGTGTCCAAGCCCGCGGTGAATTTCACAAGGAAGTCTCACAGTTTTGGCGGTGGCGGCGACGAGTAGAAGCTCTCGTCGAAGGTGACTACCACTGGCGGTTGTCGTTGACGCGCGGCCCCGGCATCCGAGCAGTCACGGTGCTATGGCGACGTTCTGTTGATTCGCCCGAAGAAGCTGGTCGGCTGGAACACGAGCAGTGTTCGGGCAGTTAGGGGTAGCGCTCCCGCAGTCCGGGCGACTGCCGCTGGAGCGCAGGGTCTTCACAGGATCGGCGTACCCGCAGTCCGGTCGACTGCCGCTTGTCCGCCAGGCTACCACGGGGTAGACGATTCGCTGTTTGCCCTCGATCGCTTCTAGATCTTGCTCGAACCCCGGGCCTCGTTCATGTTCTTCTCGAGACCCCTTCGGATCTTTGCTTCTTCTTTCTCTTCACTCAGCCACTGGCGTGCTTGCTGCGTCTTTTCCCCGTGATTTCTTCTTGTGTTTCCCACCCTCGCGGCATTTCAAGAGAGAGAGAGAGAGAGAGAGAGAGAGAGAGAGAGAGAAAATTTTATTTTGTAGAGTGTGGGTTACTGAGGTGTGGTGCCCGACAGCTGCAGCTTGCCGGTGAACTCGGCCGCTCGTTTCGTTAGATTCTTCTGAACCTGCAGGTCTGAGCTGCCCAGCGCCTCCTCCCAGTGCTCGCCAGTGGGTATTAAGGGAAAAGGGTCTTTGGGGAAATTCCACATGAGATGAGTGATGGTGTCGTGTGCACCACATGCAGGGCAATCGGGTGAGGGGTACACAGTAGGATAAATCAAATGCAGCCTGGCGCGACATGGTAGTGTATTAGTCTGCATGAGGTGCCACAGTCGTCCCTCGGCGTTAGTCAGTTCCGAGTGAGCCGGTGGGTACCGACGCCGGGTAGGTGTAATGCGTAGTGGTATCGTGGGAGCTCAATAGGCTGTCGCGATCCGACTGGGCTCCATGGAGGGGGACATAAGAGTAGCTCCTGCTCGGATGGTAAGCTCTCGAGTTGCTGTGTTGACCGCTTCATTGCCCCCAGCCCTGTGTGGGCAGGAGTCCAGATCAGCTCCACTTGGGAGGTTGGAGGATTTTGAAGGAGGATTTTGAGCGCCAGGGGAGAAATAGTCGCCCTGGCAAAGTTTTTGATGACAGTTTTCGAATCAGAAATTATAATTTCCGGGGTCGGCCGGTGTGATATAGCCTGCGCAATGGCCGCCTCTTCCGCCGATGCCACGTGGCGCGTACGTGGTGAGGGAATTGATGAGGGAGGCCATGGCGTCATATATGGCCGTCACTTCATATACTTCGTGATGTCTGTAACTAGCAGTCTACATATACCGTATTTGGTCGGATGGGGTACTTTTCAGCCAATGCCCGTGCACGGTGTTATCTTCGCTTCTGATTGTGCACTGATGCATATTGCCCGGGAGTGGGCGAACACGTAGCAAGCCATGAATTTCTTAGGGAATGGGGACACGCGCGTTCCTTATTATCGGGGCTTTGATGCCTAGCCTGTTCATAATGTGTCGGCCGGTAGGTGTTTCCGACAGGCGAGAGAACTAGTTAAGCAGGTGAGCTTCAATTGGCTTTTCCGCGGTATTATAGACGCCGAGCTGTTCCAGTTGGGCAGTGGAAGTACTTTGAGGTATCTGGAGAGCAGTTTTATAAATTTTGCGAATCAGAAAAATGACTTTGGATAATTCATATGGATAGGGATTAAGGTATGGTAAAGAGTAAGTAATGCGGCTAAGTACAAAAGCTCGAATTAGCTGTATTCGCTCGGTTTCTTTTAGCCCGTTGTTGCGGACTGTAATGCTGCGTTTGAGGCCAATCGTTTGGTTGACATGGGAGGTGAGCTGGGCTATGTAACGAGTGTTGGCTCGGTTACACTGTATAGTGAGCCCTGGGATTTTTATGCTCGGTACTTCAAGACAGTCATATAAATACTTCGGAGTGCATATGTCGTCATCACTCTCATGGGAAACCCATATACAAGCGATCGGTTTGGAAGCCTCACGCAGACTACGATCTTGGGCCTCAACTTGAGATTAGCCTCACCAGGCAGTAAAATGTTAGCCTACCGAACTACTGTGCGACAGAAACTCGAGTAGGCTTGTTTAAAATGGCACCTCTCAAAGACACACATTGCTAACGATTTATGAAGGATTCAAAACCGAGCCGCCCATTTCATATACTCCCAGTACTCTAACGATATCAGCGTCACCGAACTAAACAAATCATTGAACTTGCCGTCACTCGAACCCCGTCGTACCGTTTCTCCACTGCGCCTCATCCACGCTTTTTTTTTATATTACACCCAGTCGCGCTAATTTTTGGAGCTCGGGGAGGGTGTTATGTAGCCCCAGTTAAAGGAATGTCTGTGTGGCGGTGAAAGTTGGAAGCCCCAGTGCATCTAGCTTGATCTGTTCTTGAGATTTTGGTCTGACATAGGGTGTGCCGTATGTAAGGTTGCTTAAGAGTAAGGCGCAAACGACGTGGCAGGTATCTTGTTCCCTCAGACAGTACTTGTGGGTGCAGATGCGCCGGATGATGTGGACAAGTTGCACTATTGTGCCGTGCGGAGGAAGGCACCCAGATCCACTCGTGTGAAAGGGCACGCCAAGGATTCGGAGAGAGAGAGAGAGAGAGAGAGAGAGAGAGAGAGAGAGAGAGAGAGAGAGGAGAGAGAGAGAGAGAGAGAGAGAGATTGAGATTGCGAGAGAGAGGACGAGAGAGAGAGAGAGAGAGAGAGAGAGTCAGAGGGGTCATTTTTATTTATGTGTTTTTTTGAGGTTTATGTGGCTCAGGGGCGGTTGTGGCCGCTGGCTTGTGCCGGGCGGCGACATCAGCAGCTCTGGTCACGAAGGCTTGTACCTCTAGGTCTGAGCTACCTAGCGCCTCCTCCCACTGCTCATCACAGGACATTAGGGGAAAGGGATCTTTCGGGCACCCCCAGAAGATGTGGGGAAGCGTAGCGAGAGCGCCACATGCAAGGCATTCTGGGGAACGGTACAATGAAGGGTGGATTCGGTGGAGTATAGCGTGATTAGGGAATGTGTTCGTCTGAAGGAGACGCCACGTGTGTTCTTCCGAATCAGTAAGGTTTACGTGAGCCGGGAGGTACCTACGACGGTCAAGGTGGTAATGAGCGGTTATTTCTTTCTACGTAAGGAGTCTATCTCTGGCGGATCTGGCCCCGTGATAGGGTTCGAGGCTTGCCCCGGCTCGGATTGTGAGCCCTCGAGCCGTAATGTGGGCAGCCTCATTACCAGCGAGGCCAGCGTGTGCCGGAGTCCAGACAATTTCTACCGGGGAGTCGCATTGGTGGCGTCGAAGAACTTTGGATGCCTGTGGCGAAACATGGCCGTTGGCAAAATTTTGAATGGCCGCTTTGGAATCTGAAATTATCATCGAGGGGGTCGGCCTTTGGGAGAGGTCTAAAGCTATTGCCGCCTCTTCTGCCGTAGCGGGATGGGAAGTATTTAAGGTTAGGGAGTCGATCAAAAGTGAGATTATCAAGGTCGTTAATAACTGAAATGGCGAATGCGGCGCTGAGTCTGTATTCTTCAGCATCCACATAGACCCCGTGGGTTCGAGCGGGGAGTCGTTTTTGGAGAGCACGTGATCGCTGTTCTTCGCGGCTCGCGTGGTATATGGGATGCATGTTGCGGGGTATTGGTTTAATGATAAGCTTTGCATGGGTTTCAGAAGGAAGGGGAATTTTAGCCTCAGGGCAGTCAATATGACCTATACCTAGCCGCTTGAGAATATAGGTTCCAGTGAGAGTTTTAGACAAACTGACGACCTGATTTGAAAGGTGCGATTCGATAAGCTCCTCTGCAGTATTTGGCACGCCAAGGCCTTCGAATATGGCAGTGGGCGTGTTAAGGGGGAGGTGGAGGGCAGATTTGTATGCCCTTCGGATGAGCCGATTAACCTTATCTAATTCAGTGGCAGTCGGGTTCAGGTAGGGTAGGGAGTGTGTGATCCTGCTGATAATAAAAGCTTGGATCAGCCGGATACCCTCCTCTTCCTTGAGACCCCTGCGGCGGTTGGAGATTCGTCTGATGAGTCCTATAGTTTGAATAACATGTTTTAATTTTCGGAGAAATGGTGTGTTAGCCCGAATATTTTGGATAAGCATACCCAGCATTTTAAGGGTAGAGCCCTCTGGAATCAGGTTAGTTTCTATATGAACTCTAATGTCGGGTGGTACCTTGGATCTTCTCTTTGGCGGTAGAAGGAGGAGTTCCGACTTACTGGGGGAGCAAGTGAGCCCCGCGTTGGTGGCTTCGTTTACTATTCTCTGAACGCCCTCCTGTAGGGTCTCTTCTATGTGGGAGTCGCTTCCGCTATTGACCCACAGTGTGATATTCATGTCGTCGGCGTAGAGGTTGAATTCAATACTAGGGATTTTGTCAAGGCGGCGGGGATTGTTGAGTATGGCCAAATTAAACATCAAGGGGGATAGTACCGCTCCTGGAGGTGTGCCTTTGGAGGGGAGATCGACCGTGTCGGAGGTAATGCCACCGATCTGGAGGACGGCACTTCGGTTGAACAAGAAATTGCGTATGTAGTTGTACGTACAAAGCCCAGGGGTTTGTGGATTCCAGTCCAGCCATTATGGCGTCGTGGGACCCGTTATCGAAGGCCTTGGTCAAATCTAAGGCAAGAATAGCCGCCGTGTCCAAATTGTTTTTGGGGACTATGACTTCGCGGGAGATTTGGAGGAGGATGTCCTGCGTGGACAGGCCCGAAGGGAAACCGATCATGCAGTGGGAGAGGGGGTAGAAATTTTGAATATGGTAAACCAAGCGTGCATGAATGATATGCTCAAATAGCTTTGCCAGGCACGAGGTGATGGAAATGGGACGGAGGTGTTCCAAAGCGAGGGGTTTTCCCCGTTTCGTAATAAATGTGATTTTAGCATGTTTCCAGGATTGTGGCAGTGTGCCCTGTTGCCAATAATGGCTGAAGTAACCTGTAATGGTTGTGATGGAGTGATCATCGAGATTCTTGTGCATTTTGTTAGTTAACCTGTAATGGTTGTGATGGAGTGATCATCGAGATTCTTGTGCATTTTGTTAGTTACCTGATCAGGGCCCGGGGCCGAGCCCGATCGCAGCTTGAGTAAGGCTCCTCGTACTTCTGCTTCAGTGATTTCCCTTTCCATATACTACTTTGGTAGGCCTGTGTACGGAGGTAGAGGGTTACTAGTGCCTTTGGACAAATACATGTCATTGACCTTTTTAACTAGGTCTGCATCCGTGCCTGGGAATCCCTGGATGATGCCTGTGAGACGATGGGCTTGATCTGTTTTCGACTGGTTCGGGTTCAGGAGGTGTTTGAGAAAGTGCCATGTCCGTTTCATCCTCAGATTGCCACGCATAAGGTCGAAGATTTCGCCCCATTGATCCTGAGAGAGTCGTAGTGTGTATTTTTGAATGTTCGCGTCCAATTCTGCGAGCTTATGGCGTAACCTGCGGTTATGTTTATTTCGTCTGCAACATTTTTGAATGCTCTTGTACACGTGCCACATGTGGTGCAGATGGGGATCTATGGTCTCCGAAGGTGTGTCTGGGTCGACAGCTTTGGTTACGGCTCAAGTGTCCGTAATCAGTTGCTTTGCCCACTTTTGGAGATCTAATGGGTTATATGCTACCATTGTTTCTTTGTGAGCGTCTCGACAACTTCTGAACTCGTCCCAGTTTGTGAGGTGCTGCTGTCGGGGGTGAGTTCTAATGGTGTGGGCAAGGGTAAGATCAGTTTTTGATGATGAAATGATCACTTCCAAGGGTGCTATCAGTGATGCTCCATCTGCCGTTTTCCACATGGAGTGTAAAGGTGAGATCTGAAGTGGAATCTTTTTGAGCACTGTTGCCAATCCGGGTTGGAGCATTGGGGACTGATTCTAATGTAAAATGGTGGATATGTGCCTGGTCCCAAAGGTCTCTTCCCTTTTTTGTGCATTTAGAATAACCCCACGCCGTGTGTGGTGCATTAAAGTCACCCAGAAAAATTAGGGCATTGGGTCCGGCTTCTCTCCTGGCCAGGGAAAACAGGAGATTGAATCTGTGATTCTGCGCCCTTGGGTTACTATATACGTTCAGTATTAAAAGTTTATAACCTCCCCTTTTTATGGGAAGTACCGGGATCAGATCGTGGGGGATTTCTACACTATCGAATTGGGTTCGATGTGCGGGGATGTTTCTTTGGATTAGTACGGCTGTTTTCGGATTCGCTTCGTTGTGGAATGCTTTGTAACCGGTAAGTTTAACTGCTTTTCCAGGCTCCTGGAGGGCTATAATGTCTGGGGGGGGGGGGGGGGGGGTTTCAACGGACTGGATGGAGACTGGTCATGTACTGCAAGTTGCTTCGACGTTTAACTTTTTACTAAAGCCCCTACAGTTCCATTGCCAGACTCAGCCAAGGATTCGGAAGTTTTTGACTTGGGGCACCAGTGAACAAAAGAATGATTGCTGGAGCCAGTAAACTCCGCCATTGTTACATAGCGCCAGACCATCCGCATCAGCTACCCAACTTTCACCCTTAAATGTACAGGAAGACCGAGTGATGAAGGGAGCGGAGGGAGTGCTTTGGAGGTAAAGTGGGCGGAGGCTGTATTGAATTAGTTTTTTTAAAACAACCTTTTGACTACAGCACTTGTGTTCAAAAAAGTCTGGTAGCGGACATTTCATTGCGCTGTTCTAACTGATCACAGGTAATTTAAAAAAAAATACCAGCTGTATAAGCCATAATTCCCAGGCCCTGACTTGTTTATGTATTTGTAAAGACAAAAAAGGAATGCAACAGCCATTTTCCAATCTCGCGGAAAATGCTCTTCTGACACCAAATACGACAAATATGGCAGAGCAATGGCGAGGAAGCATCTGAGCTGCCTTTAACAAGCATGATTGACTGGAGAAATCTGCGGTCTTTTAAGAGAGACTGAAAATAGCAGACGTGAGATATTTGAGTGCGTGTATTACGTGATTTTATGATTCGGGTCGTAGCGGGCTTTCACTATCTCGCATGTTTTTTAGGAATAGCTCGCAAATTTCCCCAGTGCATCAAACAATGATGTGGCGGCCTTGTAGCTGCTGTGGAGTTTGCCTAGGGCGTGCTGTCACGTTGCTTTATATGTAAAGAGGAGAGAGGGTAGCGAGGATTACATCTGTTCAAATGGAAACATCGATTAGTTTTTCTCTTTCGAAACATAATAGAACAAAAGCAACGTTTTTAACGTCCCCTCAAGACTTACCGTTTATTACCAAACCAAGGAACTGGGCCCTTACGTCTGCTACGAACAAAATAACCGACGGTGGCAGCTTTTGAGTTCGTGCTTCGAGATAGTTGCCTAATCTCCTAGTGAGTCCCCCCCCTCCCCCCCTTTCCCCCCCCCCCAAAAAAAGAAAACATTAAAAAACATTAGCAGTGCCACTACCGCATGCAAAGCAGAAAGCCCCGCCGTTTCTCTCTGTTTTTTGTGTATAGAACTTTTTTTGTTGTTCAGCCTCGACTCTAGCAATTTTGCTTGTTCTAGCCTGTCTCACGCTCCAGAAAGGAGGAAGATTTTCTTTTCTCGAGCTTGGAGTAGCCGCGAATAACACGCGCAAATGCGCAGCGTGCATATCGGGAGCGCGATAAACAAGCACGCACACCCAGTGAAATGTTCTTCAGCGGGCTGTACGAGGTTAGATGTTCAAATTATAGGGAAGTGGATAGGTACCGCCACGCCTAAAAGCTGGACATCCTCAGGAAGAGCGGTCTATCGCACTTTTTTTTTCTGTATGTATAAGTCGCAATAAACGTGCGCGCAGGATACACGCCATAGGATTAGGGCAGTGCGCCTCTGAACATGCAACCAATTTCATTACACCGAAAGCTCGTTAATTCGAACTGCAAGGGGACGCCACCTTAATTGGAATGAATGAAAGTTCGAACTAACGGAAGTGAAGAACAAAAGCCGTTCTATGCGATTCGGTTGCAGGAGAGCATGTCCGCAAATAATTTCTTGAGAAAGTCCGCGACTGAAGCCTAGCTTTAATCCTTGAATGGGAAAGCTAACACTTTTTTTTCTCGCTAACGGGCAAATATAGCGGAAGGCCTCATTTGCCTGTATACTTCAAAACTGAAAAAGAGACGGGAAGCACTCTATCCGCTCATTGCACTAAAGAGGGATGGCCGCACTGGCGCTTTGGCCGCTCCTTCATCATAGTCACGCGTTCTATGCGTCTAACCTCAGAAATGATACCACCTGTCAGCACGTCCCACACCCTGTACTCATGTCCACATCGACGTAGTCCGGAAACAAACTTCTTTTAAAAAGGTCCGTCATTGGTGTTTTAGATTGCTTTTACCGCATTTATCTTCTGCCTCCGTTTTTCTTTACAAACTTCTTTTAAAAAGGACCGTCATTGTGTTTTACATTGCTTTTATCGCATTTATCTTATGCCTCCATTTTTCTTTATTCCCGAGGCGATCCAGCTTCGTGTGCAGGCAGCGGGTATGTTTCTGCGCATGCAGCCGTGAGTCGTTGCAGTCAGCCGCTGAGTCGCAGCCGTCAGCCGCTGCCGGCGCGGTATAGTGTAGTTGAAATTACCCGTGGCTGAGCCCACTTACGTTCATATTAATGGGCTTTCTTATACATAGACTTCTATGGGAGCTCGGCCGGACCATAATGTACCGTTGGAGGTATCCAGAAATTTGAATGATTGAATTTCCAACTGATTACCTTTGAGTTTATTTGTATGACAGCCTCTTCGACAGTTTCCTGGCAGCTTTCCCCGACTACGACTGGAAACAGCGGCCGCTATAAATCGGCACAGAACAATCCTCTTATCTGTGGTCAACCAGCATGCATGCAGAGCACAACATGGTTACATTTAATTATTAAGAGTGAGGATTAATAAGTGAGGAACAGTGGGGAGGATATAAACACGGAAGAAATTTGAAAACGACTAGAAGGAAACTCGCTATTGGCAAACAATTCGCGCAGCTTGCGTGCAAGGATGAAGAAATAGCAGAGCTAGCGGCCCTCCTCCCTTTCTCGAAAACCCGGCTGTTGCCCCTCACATGGATTTCCGAACTACTTGCCGCTGAGAGTTCTTCGTGACTTGCAGACACGGATTGTTTTGTCCGCAGGCTTCCACATCTCTCCCAAAGTGGACCACGTTAGCACGCGCTAGAACCTGCGGCAACCGGATTCGCAACTCGGCATCTGTATCGCAAACATGGCGTTTGTGCTCCCCACTTCAGGCGCGAACGCAAGTGAACTAATGGGTAGAACAGCGCGTGAGAGATCACGCTACGAACGCTAAAGGCAGAGAATTCTCGAAGGTCGAGCTGGCTGACGCCGGGCGCACTTCACGAGGCGCACGCTCACATGCGCTCGGTATTTTTAAAGTGCGAATGCACTTTATAAGCGACCCCAAACCATCCACCGCCGGCGGCGGCGGCGGCGGCGTACGCAGTGCTCCTCTATATTTAAAAAAGAAACAGCATCCGGCGCCAGGTTTCGATCCGAGGACTTTGCGGCCGCAGCGCGACGCTCTACCGACCAAGCCACGGACGCCGACGTGATATCAGTGTTAGTGACGCGCCTTATATCTTTAACGCATTCAAACTACGTCGTCAGCGGCGTGCGTTGGCGACTCAGCGGCGTTATAGCGGCTTGATAACTGCGTGGTGTACACGTGATACTACAAACCCGATGGAAGAGATGGAAGAGAAGGCGGCGAGGCGGTGGGCTGCGGGGGCCGAGCGCAAGCGCCGCAAGCGGGCCGACAACCGTGCATTCGCACTTTCACATTCTCCCCTCGGGAAATGCGGGGGAATTTTTTTCTTGATGTTTTTTGCGAGCTCCTCGCGTGGCTCGAGCCCACGTGCAAGCCTGGACAATGGCGGGCGCTCCCCACGAGCACACGCTCACATGCGC
>JABSTR010001670.1:0-23203 GCA_013339765.2 Haemaphysalis longicornis
AGGTGCACACAACAAAGCATGGTTTACACAATGTTGACTATGGCATTTTTGAAAAGCGTGTGATTTACAATGGTTGCTGTAGGAGAGGGAAGGCAATTCCATTCCAATGACGCACGGGGAATGAACAACTGAGAAAAAGCGGTCGTTCGGCTTGATGCTATACCGACTTTGTGAGCATGATCAAGGCGAGAAGAAACGTACAATGGAGGGAAAATGAGTTCTTCATGCAGATGTTGGTGACGAAATATTTTGTGGAACAACGAAAGTCAGGAAATTTTACGTCGAACTGCTAGGGATTGAAAGTAAGGGTAGATTTCATTGTTGTTACGCAGGCGGTTATAGTTAGACGGGATGAAACGTGCAGAATTGTTTTGCAGCATTTCCAGTGAGTTTATGAGATTGTTAAAAGAAGAATCCCAAACAGACGAGGCGTATTCTGATTTAGACCGAATAAGTGTTTTGTATAACAGTAGTTTAAGGGAAGATGGTGCCTTAGCGAAATTACGACTGAGGTAACTCAGCATGCGATTTGCATTATTAATAATATGTTCAATGTGAACGTTCCAGGTGAGGTTAGTTGTGATGTTAACACCGAGATATTTATAAAAAGAAACAGAGTCTAGCGCGATGCTATCAAGGTAGTAAACAGGTAATGTGTTATTTTTTCTAGATACACGCATAAATTTACACTTGCTAACATTGAGTTCCATGGCCACTTTTAGCACCAAGCCGTTATAAAATTTGGTTCAGTTTGAAGGTTGGTAAGTTCATCGTCACAGATTATTTCTCGGAACACTACGCAATCGTCAGCAAATAAATGCATGTTAGATGAGACGCACGACGTTAATAGGTTAATATATATTACGAAAAGCAGAGGGCCGAGAACAGAACCTTGTGCCACATCGGACTGAACGAAGGTATTATTAGAATTTTGGTTGTTAATTCGAAACAAACTGCGAGCGAGTACTTCGAAAAATCTCAAGCCTTGCAAGAAGTTTTGGTTCAATGTTAATGGCGTAACTTGTGTAGTAGTAGTTTATGGCACACCTTGTCAAATGCTTTCGAAAAGTCTAAATATACGCAATCAGCAGATGATGATCGATCAAGTATGGCATGAAGCTTATTTGTGAAAGATACCAACTGTGTTTCACATGAGTAACTTTTGCGAAAACCATGCTGTGCTCGCGTTAAAAATGTATTTGATTCGAAGAAATTAAGAAGGTGTGAAAAAAGACCATGTTCGAGTATTTTACAAGGGATGGTAGTGAACGAAATCGGTCGGTAATTAAGCGGCGAGTTTTTGTTTCCTGATTTATGAAGCCGGACCACCTTTCCCACCGTCCAGTCTGCAGGCAAACAACCGTCGTCAAGTGATTGCTGAAAAATCTGTGTTAAAATGATGGATGAATAGGCGCAAGTGCTCTGTACGAATTCAGGGCTGATGTCGTCAAAACCGGGAGCGGAAGAAACTTTGAGTGATTTAATTACTTTAGCAACTCCACTTGGTTCAATAAATAACGTTTCGGAAAAAGTAAAGTTACGCACAAAGGTTTCATTAAACGTCTTAGCGCACTCCTCCGGAGGAATTGCAGCACCATCGGTGTCGGTTAGATGAACGATTGAATTGAATTGAATTTTATTCATCAAACGTGAACATGAAACGTGAATGGGTACAGATGCACTGGGAGGTCCCAAGGTAAGAACCGCAGGCGGGACCTCCCATGATGATTGTAAAAAAAAGAGCAATCATCAAGCAACACTAGAATACAATGTCAGCAAATAAACACTCAGCATAAAACAGAGAAAGATGAATACAAAAGCCAAAGAAAACCAAAGAAAAAATATTACACTAAGAAGCAGGAACACTAAAAAACAAAGAATACAACTCCAATCTATTCGAAAAGGGGATATGAATACTACATCAACAACAAGACATGATACTACACTTACAATTCAATCAAACAGAAGGGCCTAACAAGAAAGTCTTTAATTTGGATTTAAAAACGCAAAGTGAATTAGAAGATTTAATATCAGAGGTTAGTGAATTCCAGAGCGAAATGGCGGAGAATTGAATCGTTGTCTGCCGTAGTTAGTGTGTATACACGGAAGTAACAGATTCTGGCGTGAAGCAAAGCGCGTTGAATTGAGATTATAAGTGATGCGTTGAGGGAGAATATCTAAAGCAAGGTGATCGTGCAAAATGTTAAAAAAGAAAATACCAATGCTGTACCTATACAGATGATGAACGGGCAAAACACGGAGCTGATAGAACAGCGGGGAAGATTCTGCTTGTCGATGGGAAAATGTAATGATGCGTAACGCTTGTTTCTGCAGTGTTATTAATGGTGCGATGTGGGTATGATAAGTACCACCCCAGGAAGAAATGCAGTAATTTAGGTGACTGTGGACAAAAGCGTAATACAAAGTTAGAAGAGTTTGCAAGTTGAAGTATGGTCTAGCTTTAATCAAAACTCTTATACCGAACATAACTTTCTTTGAAATGAAGATTACGTGCTCATGAAATTTAAGGTGAGAATCGATTATTACGCCAAGAAAGTTAGTGCTACGACGAAGTTCAATTTTATCACCTGAAATATACAGGGAAGGGATGGCGGAAATTTTTCTTTGAGGGGAACTAAAAAGCAGAAAGCAAGTTTTAAGAACGTTAATAGATAACTTGTTGAGAAGACACCATCGCTCGAGGGAAAACAGGTCAGCTTGGAGCATTTGGGTTAAGGTACACATGTTTTGATCGGAGTTAAAGATGGTTGTGTCGTCAGCCTACAGTACGCATTGTGAAGAGGCTAAACAGCGAGGAAGATCATTAATGTAAATTAAAAAGAGCAGTGGGCCCAAGATTGAGCCTTGTGGAACGCCTCTGTTAACTGTGACCGGGGGTGATGTTGCTGTGGAAACTGAAACTATTTGTTGCCTATTTAAAAGAAAGCTGCGTAACAAAGTAAGAGCAGGACCTGTAATGCCATAACGCTCAAGTTTAATGAAAAGAATGTCATGGTCAATGGTGTCAAATGCTTTCGAGAAATCTATGAAAACAGCAGCAGCAACGTCGCCGCGATCAATGAAAGATTTAATTTTGTCTATTAGACATGCAGTCGCAATGATTAGTAGATAGGGCAGCACGAAAACCAAACTGAGAGGGGGTGAGTAAGTTGAATTTTTTAAGGTAGCGGGAAAGACGGGTCTCAATAAGTTTTTCTAGAACCTTATCTAAGAAGGAAAGAATAGAAATGGGTCGATAATTATCCATACAGCGCGCGTCGCCATTTTTGAGTACAGGAACAATTTTTGCTATTTTCAAGGCCTGTGGAAATGATCCGGTTTTAAAAATTAAGTTGAATATATAACAAGAATTGGCGCAACAAGTCGACGTACAAGTTTCAAATGGAACCCATGAATACCATCTAAGCCAGGCCCGGTAGTCTTTAATCCTACAATGGTAGCTTCGATTTCATCAGAACAAGTAGGATAAGAAAAAAAGATTGGGGGCAACGCAAAAGGTCAGAAGAATAAGGCACGAGGAAGTTGTAAGCATATAGCCGAAAAATGATTGCTAAAAGCATTAGCAATATCTGCAGGTTCAGTAAATGATGAGTCGTCCTGAGCAATGGATTTAATGGGCTTATGCTGAGTAGCGTTATTCAAGAATTCCGTAACTAACTTCCATTTTTTCTTTATGTTATTACCACACCTATTGAATTCGTTGCCGTAGTAGCGACGCTTGGTGGCTTTAAGAAGCGAGCGCAGAACTTGAGAGTAGCTTTTATAACGTGCTCGGAGATTACAATTGAGAGGTTTACGCTTCATCTTTTTATATAGGTTATCTTTTTTACGCAAGGCAAGAAGAAGGGAATTTGAAAGCCAAGGGCACCGAGGGGTAGTGTAACGCCTATTGGAAGTTATTAATGTTGTGCAGTCATCGACAGAATTGATCATTGCATCAGAAAATTGCTGTAAAGCGATATCAGGATTCGAGACATTGAATATGCTGGACCAGTCTATTTCTGATACAAGGTTAAAAAATTTTTCACGATCAAAGATAGAATGCTTGAAGGTTGCAGTTTTGTTTTTTTCCTGCCTGTGCACGTAAAAAAACACGGGGAAGTGATCGGTAATATCACAATCGATAGTGCCTGCTTCCTTTTGGGAATCGTGATTAGAAAAAATATGGTCAAGGAGGGAATGGGAAGGATGATCTACAACACGCGTAGGCGTATTTATGAGTGACTCATAACCGTAGTTACAAAAGGCACTGGTGTAGTTCGACGTGATAGGATTCGCAGAATCAAGAAGATTGATGTTAAAGTCACCCATAATGAACACATTTTTGTTTTCGAAAGACAGCTTATCAAGCACAAAAAAAAAGCGCATCGCCGTAATCAGCTGCATTAGATGAAGGAGAGCGGTAAACGGCGCCAAAGACTGTCCTTTTAACATGTGAAGAATCAGTTGGATCCAGTTCAACCCAGACAGATTCGCATTTGGGAACATTGATGTTTAGATCTTTGCGTCGACAATATGAGAGCTGGTTTGAAACGAAAATGGCAGAGCCCCCGTAAGGGCTACCACTACGATGATCGTATTCGCAACCATAGTCGGCAAAGCCATACATATCGCGATCTTCACAAGTAAGCCAGGTTTCAGAAAAGCAGATGATGGAGAAATGATGGTTCAAAGTATGAAGTAGTGCAGAAATCTTGTTACAGTTCCTTTTAAGGCTACGAGCGTTGAAATTAATTGCGCTGAACACATTCGCGTTACCTAAACATTTAGCTACCTTTCCTGGTGAAGCACAATTCATAATAGAAGAAGAGAGAAAGCTACAAAGCCAAGAAAGTGGCCTACTCCTCAAAAATTGCAAGGTCGTGGTCAGTCAGTATCCGAAATACATGACTGTTGGTTGTTTTTCGCGCCTTAATAACACAGTTCTCGGTCCACACGAACATCCAGTTTTTGTCTTTCTTTAGCGCACGCGCCTTTCCGAGCAATCTTTTGTTTTCCGGGGCAAGGTGTTCGTTGATGAAAATAACTGTATCCTCGCGATCATTGAAATTGAGGGATGAGGTAGTAAGAAGGGCTTTGCGGGCTTCAGAAAGAAAACTGGAACGCTTGTCTCGTGACCGAAACCTGGCAAGTGATGTTTAGTTGATTTTTTACATGTGTGGGGACCCGGTGCACAGTATCAAGATTATCAGGAGTCACTGGGCAACCTACGTTTTCTCCGATTAGTTCTAGGATCTCGGAACAGTTTTCGTCTTGAGTTACAGGAATTCCCCTAATGTCAACGTTATTTAAACGTGAGTATTGCTCGACTTGAGCCACTTTTTTGGAAAGGCGATGGTTGCACTAAGCCTGTGACTTGTTTCTGGCAATCAGGGTGGCATTTTCCGTCTTGACAGCGTCAAACGTTTTATTCATGAAATCCATGGAAAGTTTCATCTCTTTTAGTTCACGCTGTAGATCCTTAATTTCAGCAGACTTGCTCGTCTACCAGTGCGAGTTTCAGCGCGTCCAGTGCTGCAGAAAATTCCTCCAATTTTTCATCAAAAGCAACCTTATATTGTTCGAACTCTTCAGAAAGCGACGCGACAGTGTGTTTCATGGCTGGGGCGAGCGTTCCAGACACTGCGGTACCAATTAGAAGTTCAAGGAAATAATTCGCACTGTATTACCTGGGTCAAAAGATGATTCTGATTAGTGGCCGGTCCTGAGCGGTCCGCAGTGGTGGATCGCTCGCCCAAAAGTGATGGCCGTTGGCGCGAAGAGCAGTTTTCGAAGGATTCGGGGTTGACTGCAGAGACACCCCGCGTTGTAGGCGGGAATTGTTATCACGAGGATTGATGGTGCGCCAAAACGTTTTAGTGTCAGTAACTAGCATAGTGGGTAATATGGTACAAAGAAGTTCTCTTTGGCTAACCTTACCGCTGCAACATAGTTTTCATTAGCAAGTTTGTGAGCCGCCCAACGCGAATCATTCCTAGAATATTTTGCTGGTCCGTAGAGGCGTTTTTTCTTGTTAGATAAGCGTTTAAGGTTACTTGTATACCATGGAGCATTACGGCTCGAAGAGATATAGTGAGCAGGAATGTATTTCTCCGTGAGCTCGCTAACGTTTTTACTAAACATGTTCCAGTTATTTTCAAGAGTTCGATTATCAAAATTCTCTAAAAAAGGGTCAAGAAATTTGCCTAGCTCGTTGTTAATTGCTTCGAAATTAGCACGGTTATAGTTGCGGATAGGTTTACTTAGTTTTATTGTTTTTGGACGCAATAAATTTAGACTAAACGTGAGTAAAGAATGATCGCTCAGACCTGGTAGATGTACGAGGTTAGAAACAAAATCAGGCATGTTTGTAAGTACTAGATCAGAGTGTTAGCTGTAGCGTTAATTATTCTTGTCGGTTCCTTGACTGACTTAGCGAAAAAAGAGAGCATAGGTCTAGGAATTATTGGGCAGACGTAGAGAAGAGTAAAACAGTAGTATGTTCATCTGCCCATTCTATATTCGGCAAATTAAAATCACCCAGGGGGCGTGGGATAACGAGAAACAAGTATGTTTAACTCATCGGGTAGTTCACTTACAAAAATATACGAGTCAGTAGGGGGCGATAACAGGCGCAAATTGTCAACTTTCGGGACCCCATTTCAACAAGGGCGCATACAACCTCGAGGTTACTGATAACATGGATGCTCTGAGTGACAAATCTTTCGAGATACCCAACAAAACGCCACCGCTTCGCCAGTATCGTGCGGTCGCATCGGTAAAACAAAAAAATGACTATGGTGTAGAATTTTATGACGTTGAATGTTTGAGTGCAACCACGTTTCAGTTTGTACGATGATGTCAGCGTTACAAGTGTCAATGACAGATGTTAAAGCATCCCGTTTGTTAATAATGCTCCGAACATTCGTGAAAAGCACGCATACATTAGACGATTTAGTTCCACTGCCCCTCGCGCGCCCCTATGTTAAAGCACGTGTTGGCGTTGGAGGGGAGAACACTTGGTTATCTTTTTGCTGCAGCTTTAATTCGTTTATGCTATCAGGGAAAGGGTCGTACGTGCAGTGCTTTTTGCCTGTTATTAGCTTGGTATGGCGCAGCTTGAATTGCGGTGATCCGGGTTGGCTTTTGGCAAAGGCCACGAGCTTTACCCGAGCCTGACGCGTAGCTGGAGAAAAAGCTTCGGTTACGGCGACGTTTAGTTCTTTTATTTTGCACGAGACGATAGAATGTTGTCTTTTGTTTTGTAGTTCGAAAACGTAACCATAATAGGGCGTGATTTACTTTCTTTGTAAGCACCTAAGCGATGGCGGCGCTCGATGTCGTGATCTGCTAGGTTAATAGCTGCCTTAGACAGTACTTGTGTTATACGCTGTTCCGATTGTTCCCACGTTTCTTTTGTGTCGGATAGACCATGAAATATTAAGTTGTTGCGTCGGGACCGATCCTCAAGTTCGTCGAGACGAGCTTGTATTAATTCGTGGTAGGTGCTCAGTGTTTCCACTGAAGCTTGGATAGTCGTCATATCCTTCTCGGTGTTATCCACTGTTTTTGTTTTTTCTTCTAGTGTGTCTAAGCGTGTGAGAGCCAATGGATTGTCTATGTTTGCTAGGGCAACTGTGTGCAACGTTATTCTGGCTAGGAAATTAAGATATGTTATGCAAGCGCTGCATTGTTCTCGGGTGAATATACAACAACTTCACCGCGTGTTCGCTGTATTTGTATGGGCTTCTACTTGGGAGAGGACGAGTAGAATGAATTTGTTTCGACCAACCCGCGATGGCGGCTTAGGGCTGACGCACGTGTTTGTAAGACAGCTGGTGAATCGATTTTTGTTTTTTTCGGGACGTTCAAGGCCCTTTTCTGAGCACAGTACTTCAAGTACGGCTAATGCGGGCTTTGGCCGAATTCGTAGTTTCTACGAGTAGTATGACAGGGGGCATCTATGGACACTTTAAAGAGATTGTCGTGTTATCCCGTTGTTTGTTTACTCGATTCTCGATTCACTATTTGGCTTATGTCACGCGGAAAAAATTATATCAGGATGTGTGCCTCTCGGTCTTACCTGTACCAACGTACAGAGTTTTATACTGTTCAGGCCCACGACAAGATGTTCTAAAAACGGTTAAGCGAATGGAAGTATCACCAAGAGCGAAGTCTTTCTTCTCTAACCTACATACGGCCACGCTTTGAGTTGCAACATGGATGGAGGATAAGGGGATATCTATGCCATGGGGACTGACTTCTCTATTTGCAAACAACCAGAAACGGTGGAGCATGTCTTTCTCCATTGTTGGGCAGCAGTGTTTCTATGGGATGTCCTCCAAAGGACACCTCGAAAGGACTTTCCACTGAACCCCCATGGAATACGGTTTTTGTGTATCGAGAGACAGGATGGGGTGCCGTGTGATCTCGTCACGTCGTTGGGCCTCCACAGTATTTGGCGGTCGCGCATGGCATGGCTCAACTGTGATGTAGACGCGCGGCCGACGAGACAATATTTCCGCGAAATTGTTTCCCAGTTCATTAAAGTTCAGAGAGCGCAGTTTTCTGTTCTTGAGAGGTTGCCATGGGTTTAACCCCTCGCTATGCTAAGGGAATTTTAAATGACAACGCCAGCCCACCATGGCATGGCGGTCTTATTGTAGATTGTGTGTTTTGCGTTGTACCTTTGCGTTGTGTTGCACTGTCGAAGACCAGCAATAAAGAAAAAAACGGTCGTAGCCCAATGGGTAAGACGACTGGCACTAACTCTGTCTGGTCTACCAGACACAGGCTCGAGTCCTGCCGGTGCCTGTGGAATTTTTTGCGATTGTAAATACTATGCGCACGGACGCGGACGGATATTGTGCGGTCCTAAGGTACTCCTCACCTAAAACGAAACTGAAAGCATGATGGCTGCCGAGCGTGAGGGAAGCAGCCTGTCTCGCAGTGTATAGAATCTTTTGTCTGTGGTTTTGAAATTACGTCAGCTCACGGAAAGCTTTCATTTACGCTTATTTCACGTGCTCAACGATTTCGGAACTGCTTATCTTGACCAAAAGATTTATAGATGCTTCTCCAACGGGCTCTCGGCGTGCAGACCTATTGTGACGTCACAAACCGTATTACCCGAAAGCGTGCGGGGCGTCGGCACCCGTTTTCACGTTTCTCTGCCCGGCACCTTAATCTATCGATACAGGCCAACTTGTGTGCACACTTTAGTGTCCCTTTAAAAGCAAAAAAAAAAATACAAGCGCTGGAACTTACCTAAAGGGACCAAAACCACCCGAAACTTTGTTTAGAATTCCATAATGTACCAGAAACAGATTACACGCTTGTTAAAAAGAAATGGGCCCCAAGTAAAACAAGCAATTAAAAATAAAATGGCACCTGTGTCATTTGAACGTTATTCTTGGAATTGCTATCCAGAAATTGAACCACGAGACAAGTCGGCCTGCATTTGTCTAAACAGGGTATAAGATGCACGCATATATATGTTCAAACCTGCCTTTGGATGGCGACACCCGTCATAGGAGCCTACGGGATAATAGAATGTGAATGGGTTACGGGGTGTTCGAGTACTTGGTGTGGTTTTTTATTCCTCGGGTGAAGTGGCGCGTAGTACGTGGAAGCGCCTCCTCGAGACAGCGGAGCAGCGTCTTGCGGTTGCGTCAAAGTTCAGACTTTCCCTCGCAGAGCGAAGCTACATAATTAAGTCGTCCGTCTCGGCGGCGCTTTTTTATGTAGCACACGTAGCGAAACCGCAAGCCGCGCCATTCACCCGTCAGCTCGCCACGAAGTTCGGGTCGTTCTTTTGGGCGGGCAAGACAGAACAGTGTCGCGTGCGCTGTTGAGACTGCCAAGTCAATGGGTGTTTTCAGTCTGCCTTGCTTGCAAACCATGTGTAGCGTGCGGCCGTACGCGCAGTGTTCGACCTTGTGGACTCAACTGAGTACCCAGGGAGGGCGCTGCTGCAGTACTTTCTGGGAACTTCCGATCATGTTTTATGACGAACGCATTTCCGGTCCCTCTGCTGAGCAGTCACCGCCATTTTATGCCTATGTAGTCAAAACACTGAGGAACGTCCAGTCTACCTTGCCAAGCCTAAATTTCAGAGAAAGTAAGCAAGAATTGTGCGAAAATTGGCAATAACCCAATTAGATAATCAGCAGACAGCAAGATCACGCGGTGTCCGTTGGCATCAGCTGACTTCGACGGAGCTTCCTTCTGATGTTAGGGATTTCGGATGGTTGCGTGGATGGCAAGTTCTTCCAACGTGTGACCGTCTGGCGAGATTCGGCATCGTGCGTATCCTCACGGTGCCCGCACATGCGGGCACACTGAAACATTGGAACATGCCTTGTTCAGTGTCGTGTAGCGGTAACGTTTTTGGACTTTGCTAAGCCAGGGTTGTTTGGTGTTACACTTAAATGAGCACACGTTCAAAGGACACGTTGGTGAACTTCCTGATGTGTGCTGGGGGCTTTTGTAGTTGTGCGAAAATCGTGGTGCCGCGTGTCCTTCGCGCCCGACCGCAACGGGCGATGTTTCCATTGTTGTGGCGTGTGCGGTCAGTCCTTATGAGTCACTTAGAAAATGAGTTGGCAGTTCTAGGCGAAGAAGCCTTCCTGCTACGCTGGTCCACAGCGTTTCATAGTGACAGGAACAACATCCTGAGCATCACTATTGGCCGTATTGACTTCATACGAGTTTATGAACTCTTTCTTTGAACACATGTGAACTTTTTATGGATTGATTTCGGAGTAGCTTGTTTTACCACATAGACATTTGTCGTGCAAAGTGTTGACTGCCCGGAGTATTTGGAAACTGATTGGATTTTTGTTTTTTTCTGTTTTTCGGGCAGCGCTGTTACCACTAGTCGCTGCGTGCTGATATGTGGTTTATAATAAATTCTCTTCTCAGGGATAATAGAATGTGCATGAGCGGCCCTGTCATGCCAATACATAAACATTACAACATTTTTGGTCCGTCATAAAAAAAAACGTTTATTTTTCTATGATGGGCAGGCCTGAATACGAACCGAAAATATTTTTAGATTGTCGGCGGGAACAATACAATGAAAATCAATTATGCGCACAAAAAAAATCTAAGAATTTTTGTAGAAGCGGCGCAGGCAGACGGATTACGTACAAAAGTATCTACAAACCGTCGTGAAGGAAGAGGAGATTGTCCATCGCTTCAGGCCTCAGACGAATCTGTCGTTCCTGCAGGATGAAACCGACAGCGCTGAAGTTTCGCTCACTGCTGGTGGTCGTGGCGGGAATTGCCAATAACTTTCTTGCCAGGATGGAGAGTTTCGGGTGCTTTATTTGCTCTCTTTCCAGAATGTATCCGATGGAGAGCACGGCGGCAAAGTGCCTGCGTGTAAGCGCTTGTTGAACTCGGCTTTTGCATCTACAGTGGGCAGTACGTCACTCCATTCACTTCCTCGATTCACTGGATCCGTTGACAGGAAAGGCTGTGTGTCCTTAGGGTGCCAACATTCGTAGGTGTCGGAATTGAGGGCAAAGAAATGTTGCTACGTGATGTTCAGGAGCAACAAAGTGCAGTGCACAATCCTGGATTTTCTGCATTTCATTTTTCTGGGATGGAGCGCGAAAGGGTCCCTGCAGACGTCTTGCAAGCCTCGCAACATGCAACGAAATCGACAGCGTTGGTTTGTTTTCCTCCTCAAAGGCAGATGCAGCTTCTGCGAAAGGGTCCAAAATGACAACCAGGGCACTAAGTATATTTTTACCGATTAATTCAAGGTTTCTGGACTCAATCACTGCTTCAATCTCTTCAAGTTGGCACAATAAGGGTTTTAGGATTGCGAGTTTAGGGTTACATCTTGTGACGACCTTCTAGAAAATGCTCTGGCTAAACTGGCTCGTTACTCTACTTTGAGGCATCTTACAAGCGACTTTGCGCCCGGCAAGTTCTCACAAATTTTCAGGGACTCTTCTTTTATCAACTCTTCAGAGAAAGTGTTCCGAAGAACTGTGTTCAAGGGATGTCAGTTCATTTCATTTCATTTATTGTCACCTTAAAAGCCCGAAGGCGGGGGGGGGGGGAATAATAACAGGTTGAATAAACTACACAGTGAACACCCAAGAATACAAGGTACAGCAAAAATCGTTACACAATTTCAAAAGAAACAAAAAAGAAAAAAAACCTATGTACAGGGTACACTAAGGCAAGCTGAAAGACCGAGTAAGCTTATACAAAGGCGATCATATACAATAAAAGAGGAGCTAGGGCAGCAGGGCAGACACATATGCATTCGTTTACAAGATGGAGCAACAGACGGATAATTTACGGAGTACATAATTTAGGAGGGTGGGGTGGGGGTGATTGGCGAGCGATAAAATAGAGAATGGAAGTACTGTATGTAGCGATTAAGTTTATCGCGAAAGGTTGTGCGGTTTGAAAAGGTAGAGTTTTCGTTAGGCAACTTGTTCCAAAGTATGATAGAATGTGGAAAAAAGGAGTTATTCATAGCTGAAGTGCGACCAGCGATGCGCTGTATTGAGTGACTGTGGTTTAGGCGGGATGCCGTTCTCGGAGGAGGTTTTAGCAAAGGGTGCCTCAGCCGTGGGTGGTAAAAGAAACAATGCAGTAAGCATATACGGGAGATGGTTCGACGCGAAGCTAGCGAAGGGAGGGATAATGAGTGTTTAAGGGCACTCACCTTAACGTTGTTAGAATATTGATTACATATAAAGCGGACAGCTCGGTTCTGGACAGCTTCTAATTTGTTTGTAAGGTTGGCTTGGGAAGGGTTCCAAATGGAAGAAGCCTATTCGAGCTTGGCGTCTGATGAATGTAAGGTAAGCTAGTTTTTTTATGTCCGGAGATGCCGATTTTAAGTTCCTACGTAAGTAGCCGAGGGCCCGTGAGGCGTCTGCGGAGATTGTTTCCACATGTTTAGTCCAGGACACAGAGGAGTTCATGTGAACACCGAGATATTTGTAAGTTGAGGTCCGGTCGACAGGAACAGAATTGATTTTGTAGGGATAAGAAGAAAGGCTCTTTTTGCGTGTGAATGACAATAGCCTGCATTTAGCTAGATTTAAAGGCATGAGTGAGGAGTCGCACCAAGACGAAATCGTATTGAGGTCTTGCTGGAGGTTTTCGGACTCTTCCGGGCTGTGGATGGCTGAATAAACAACGCAGTCGTCCGCAAAAAGCCTTAATTTTGTTATGTTACCTGGAAGGTCATTGATGTAGATAAGGAAGAGGAGAGGGGATAAACAGCCACCCTGGGGGATACCCGACAAAATATCTGCGAGTGGAGAGTGGAAGTTATTGGCGGTGGTGAATTGTTTCCTAGCTGTTTTCTAAGAAATGTTTTATCCAAGAGATATGGTTAGGGGGGAGACCCAGGACGGATAGCTTAGCTAGTAGTAGATCATGTGGGACACGGTCAAATGCTTTGGCGAAGTCCAGAAAGATGGCACCCACTTGCGGGTTGTTATCCATTTTGTGGAGAACGTCTTGGGTGAACTCTGCTGGCTGGGTTTCGCAAGATAGTACTTTGCGGAAGCCATGTTATGCGGGTAAAAGAAGTTAATAGATTCTAGGTGAGTCATATTACTAGTGGCTATGATATGCTCAAGTAGCTTGCATGGTATGCATGTCAGTGAAATAGGACGATAATGGGAGGGAATTGCACGATCACCGGACTTGAAGGTAGGAATAATTTGGGCTTTTTTACAGTCGCACAGCTAACACAAGAAGCTGCGAAGTACGCCAACTCTCTCTCTCTGCAGGGAAAACTGGCTTTCTCTATGCGATGGCGTGCGCGGCACCCTCACCACTGCAAAAACATGGAAGCTCCTCCGCTTCTTGATCAACTCCTCAGCTAGCAAAACAGAGTCCCAACACAACATGGCTAAAATCATACACCAATTTCCTGGAGACATGGAAGACCTGCTCACAGCCCTCAAGAACAGGTATCTCCAGAAACACCCAACAGAACCTCTACCACCATATTCAGAAGCACCAAACCCGGCGCTTGACGAAGACATCCAACTGCACGAAGTGACCGTAGCCATACAGACTTTGAGAAGACACACAGCTCCAGGAATGGATCACATATCTAATAGGATGCTTGTTAACCTTGACGAACCGTCGCTCTTGGAGCTCACCAATTACTTCAATAATATCTGGCAAGGAAGGAACAATACCTGAGGACTGGAAGACCGCGGAAGTTCGGCTGATCCCAGAAACCAGGAAAACCACCCAGTATAGAGGAACCTCCGGCCCAAATCTCTTACTTCGTGCATAGGAAAACTCCTGGAGCACATCATCCTCAAAAGACATCAATCCTTTCTGGAAGACACGGGAAAACTTCCCCCAGAAATAATGGGTTTCCGACCCCATTTATCAACGCAGGATATACTGCTCCAGCTCAAAGCAGAAGCAATGAGACCCGCAACTCGTAACTCCCCAACGGCTATATTGGCACTGGATTTCAAACGCGCTTTCGACGATGTAAAACACACGGCCATCCTGGCGAAGCTGAACACCCTGTCCTGCGGAGTCAAGACCTACCAGTATGTCAAGTCTTTCCTCAATGATCGGAAAGCCATACTCAAAGTAGGGGACCACACCACGGACCCCTTTCTAATAGGAGGCCGTGTAACTCCTCAGGGGGCTGTACTATCTCCCCTCCTCTTTAACATTGCTCTCATAGGACTCCCTGCACTACTTAATTCTATTCAGGGTATAAATCATGGTCTCTACGCGGACGACATTACCATCTGGTCCACCACGGGTTCAGTGGGAGCAATGGAGGAGCGCCTACAGGAACCAGCGGACGTAGTAAATGGCTACGCAAGGTCATGCGGGCTGAGCTGCGCCCCTCAAAAATGCGAACTATTGCTCGTGTCTCCAACCAAACAGAAAGCTTCAGGGACACCCACAATCACCATACACATAGATGGGCACATTATCACCCCTGCTCAAAGCATCAAGATACTGGGCGTCACCTTTCAGGCGGACAAGAAAATATCATAACAATCAACAAGATCAAGACCATGACGGAGCAAGTCACACACATGCTCAAGCGCATAACAACTAAGGCAAGGGGCATGGGCGAATCCGATACACTCCGACTCCTACAGGCGTTCGTCATCTCGCGGATCACTTACGCAATACCCTATGCTCTGCTCTCAACAACGGAATTGAAAAACATTGGACACCATTATACGAAAAGCCTACAAGCAGGCTCTTAGCCTACCAGTAAGCACCTCGACAGACAAAACTGCTTCGTCTCGGACTCAACAATACAGCTGATGAACTCATAGAGGCACATCTATCCCACCAGAGGGCAAGATTAGGCACTACAGAAACCGGCAGATCCATCCTTTCGAGACTTGGACTATCGATTCCGCTTCAACACCCAACACCCCAAGCAACAGACATCCCGCATGATATCAGGCGCCCCATTACAGTACATGTGCTACCACGAACATGCACCCAGTGCATCACGCCGACCGCACAGAAGCAAGAGCCCGTGCTATCTCCAAGCGGTATGTAAGCCATCCTGCCGTGGAGTAAACGGACGCGGCCCTCTATCCCGGAAGGCGGGCCTGAGTAGCAACAGTTATTATAGGTCAAGAGCACCGCACCAGCGTATCACTGGACCGAGCCAACCCTCTACTCGCTGAGGAAGCGGCTATTGCTTTGGCGCTTACCCAAACTCAGGTTGAGACCGTAATTACTGACTCTCAACATGCTTGTCGCAACTTTTCCAGCGGGAGAATACACAAAACTGCACTTAAAATACTTCAACAGAAACCACTAAGAAGACCCGACAAGATAATCTGGGCGCCTGCGCAGATTGGACTCTCCGGGAACGAGATTGCCCATCTCACAGCTCGAGAATTGACCGGCCGAGCACCTGAAGAAGATCTGCGTCCGCTTCCTCTAGCCTCGTTTCATGAGATTACCACACACTATCGGCTACAAAGACAAACGTACGCCCCACCGCACAAACAACTACCCAAGGGTCACGATAGAATACTTCGTGCCCTGCAAACTAATACTTACCCGCACCCTAGCAGAAACCACTACATGGTCGGCGGCCACATGGTCACATGGTCGGCGGCTGTACACAAAGCCTACTTGACCCGCCCAATCTCTTCCACACCTATGAGCTTTGGGAGAGCGCCTTGGCCAGCTCTTCCCTCGACGTCCAGCGCAAGTTGGTGGAGAGGGCAGGAGACGCGGCCCGTGCCAATGGACTCCTGGAATGAGGAGGCCACCCTAAAGACTCTTTAATAAGAAACAATAAACATGTTTAGTCTCTCTCTCTCTCCAGTCGTCTGGTATGTCACCTGTTTTTAATGATTGAGTGAATATTATGCAACGGATCTCGCTAGACTATTCTATGGTACATTTAGGTAATTTGGTATTGATAAGGTCACAACCGGCGGAAGAGGAGAACTTGAGAGAGTTAATCAATTGAGATATGCCCTCAGGAGAGATTAGTATTTCAGGCATTGGCTGGGGCGAAGGATGCAAGACTGGTAGGGTGGGAGTGGTAGGATGGTCCGCAAAAACCTACGCGAAATAGTTATTAAATGTTGAGGCACAGTGGTCTGGACTTACAGGATTACCACCTGATTTGACTAGTTCGATTTGGCTGGGTAGAGATTTTCAGGACAGGGTACGCCAAAATTTGTTGGGATTAGTTTGGAGCATAAAGAGCAGGTCTGTGGAGAAAAATTGCCGTTTAGCAGCAGCCTCTTCGTTGAGTATTTATCCCATGACTCAGGGTTGTTGTTAGACTTGGCTCGCCTATAAAGACGTTTCTTCCGGTTAAGCAGGACTTTGAGGTGTTTCCTAAACCATGGGTTGTTGGAATCTGTGGTAATGAGTATGGAGGGTATGTACCTATTTTTAAGGTTAATCAGCGTAGTCTTGAAAAGCTCCAAGTTAGCGTTGACAGAGTGCGTTAAGTAGATGCTTTGAAATTTCTCAAGGAAGTGAGCAAGCCCCGAGTTTATGGCTTCGAAATTAGCTATTTTGTAGTCTGTAATTTACTGCTTCTTAGGGGATTTTTTGCTCACAGGTGAAGCTAAGGAAATGTGGAGTAGGTTGTGGTCACTGAGGCCTGGGTGAGCAGTCACATTCCAGATGTCATTTGGGTATGTTGTGTATAGAAGATCTAGGGTGTTGTCACCCCTAGTAGGGCATGTGATGGACTGATGAAGGTTGAAGTCTAAGGTTATATCGTGAAATTGATTGAGTTCGGTACTACCTGAAGCCGAGAGTAAAGACCAACCTATTTGGGGGTAGTTGAATTCACCGAATAGATAAACTGGGTAATGGGGAAATCTACTTTTAATTGCAGTTAATGATTGTCGAAGGGGATCACTGAATGAAGGGGAACTGTCTGAGGGCCGGTAACAGACTCCGAAGACCGATTCGGACGATGAAGATGATATGCAAATCCATGTTAGTTCTATGTTTACTTCGTGGCTAATAAGGAATGATGATAAGGTATTCCTGACGGCTGCAAGGACGCCACCTCCTCTTCTCTCCGCGTTTCCGTTAGCGCAACAACGTCGGCGTCAATGTCGTCGATGAAACTATGTAGCTGGTCGCGTTTTGGGATTATGCTTCTAATGTTAGTATAAGCAATGTCTAACTGCAAATAAGAAGGTCGGAAGGTTCTGTTAGTAGTGATGGGTGATGTCGGAGGTCGTCAGTCCTTATCAATTGTTCTACCTTCCACACTGCTCACTGTGTTGCGAACGGGTCGATTGCTCTCAACAACGCTGTCCGGGAGGGGATCATACGAGTAGCATTTGTTACCAACTTGAAGTTTGTCGACATTATGCAGGAATGCGCATGCCTGGGGACGGATGAACTTCAGCAATATAGAACGGGCAATGCGCGTCGCAGGGGCGAAGTCCTCCCTATAGCGAAGTCGGTGCCCTTGAGTTTGCGTCCACATGCCAGGATATTTTCCTTGGTTTTAAAGTGGGCAAGCTTGATAACTACCGGACGGTTTTCGTTCGACGTGAATTTATCAACTCTGTGGCTCGCTCAATTCTGTTTGTGTCGAGTTGTAGGCCTAAGCGCCTGAGAACAAAAGGTTTGAATAGACTGCTCGGATTCTTTCCAAGTTTCTTTGGTGTTGTCGGTGAGTCCGAAGAAAAGTAGGTTTTGCGACGCATGCGGTTGTTGGTGTCAGTGTGGATGGCTTGGAGGGTTTTTATATCTTTCTTAAGCTTTTGGTTTTCGTGGGATGTGGGTGGGGGAGAGGGTGGTTTGGATAAGGCAGCATCGAAAGCGGAAATACGATCTGACAAGATAGAAATTAATTTTGGCTGGTTTTCTTGAGTGGCCTTAAGGGCTTCCAAGTCGGCTTGGATAGTCGACAAAATAGAGTGCATTTCTTTGATAGCGTCGGTAAAAGGGCCGGGATTTTGCTCAACATCGTCTGATAGGAGTAGGATCAGTGCACTAGCTAGCTGCAGGGCACACATGTCACAGCACAGGTTCAAGAGCTTTCGCCAGTTAAAGTCGTAAGGGGACGACACCGCCACAAGAAAACGATTGCTGCTCCTAAATTTTTAAGAAAATTGGGAGTAACCAACCTGAAACGTTAGGAGCGGCGTCAGCATACTGCGGAATGCGGTGTCGTGCCCCGGGATTTTGGCGGCTTTCCGGAGTTTAAGTAGGCTCGTTGAATTCGGGGAGGATAACGTCACAGAGCTGGGAAGAAGCCATGCGGGGCTGGTCAGCGGAGGACGGTGCACGGGTGGAGATGGCGAGGTGCTGCGTTTCTGAGTGTCGGCAGGCGACCGCACGGAAGGGAGGAGCTCGGCAGGGGCGAGCACGAACGGCGCAGGTTGGAGTGCGGGCATGCTCGCGGGCAGCCAGCACGCCAGGACTAGAAAGGTTAGGAGCGGCGTCAGCACACTGCGGAATACGGTGTCGTGCCCCGGTTTTTGGCGGCTTTCCGGAGTTTAAGTAATGCTCGTGGAATTTCGGGGAGGCTGACGTCACAGAGCTGGGGGTAGAAGGGTGCACTGAAGGGCTTGGGTGGTAAATCATATCGTTTGAAAACAGCGCGGAAGACGGGACGGAGCAAGTAATAGACGACACAAGCGCTGACGAACAACTGAGCGATTTAATTCGCAAGAAAATATATACATGAAAAACTAGGGAAGAGAAGGAAAAAATACGACATAAAATTTTGACAGAAAAAGGTGATAGCTACTGATTAGTAAGTATGACAACGACAATCTTTCGCCGCGTGACGATTTGAAGACAACTAGTCACGTAGGTACGCGATTTCCTTATCCAACAGTGCCACGGATGGTTCGCTGATACAATCGCTCCCTTTCCTCTTGATTTGGAAGGCCTCGAAGATCTCCCTCTCCCTCCGCCCGCGGTAAGAGGTGAGTGTGGGCATTCAGAGGATGTGGCCCTGCAAAACTAATACTTACCCACCCTAGCAGAACCACTACATGGTCGGCGGCCACATGGTCACATGGTCGGCGGCTGTACACAAAGCCTACTTGACCCGCCCAATCTCCTACACACTTATGAGCTTTGGGGAGAGCGCCTTGGCCAGCTCTTCCCTCGACGTCCAGCGCAAGTTGGTGGAGAGGCGGCTCACCTCTTACCGCGGGCGGAGGGAGAGGGAGATTTCGAGGCCTTCCAAATCAAGAGGAAAGGGAGCGATGTATCAGCGAACCATCCGTGGCACTGTTGGATAAGGAAATCGCCGTACCTACGTGACTAGTTGTCTCAAATCGTCACGCGGCGAAAGATTGTCGTTGTCATACTTACTAATCAGTAGCTATCACCTTTTTCTGTCAAAATTTTATTTCGTATTTTTCCTTCTCTTCTACTAGTTTTTCATGTATATATCTTCTTGCGAATTAATCGCTCCAGTTGTTCGTCAGCGCTTGTGTCGTCTATTACTTGCTCCGTCCCGTCTTCCGCGCTGTTTTCAAACGATATGATGTACCAACAAGCCCTTCAGTGCACCCTTTTGCAATTTATTCTCTTACATCGGGCTCTTTTGCCCTAATGTTCTGCTTAACCCTTCAATGTGCATTAATCTTTTCGTCTCAGCGACGTGCCGAGCACGCATGTACACCTACTCGATCAAGAACTGCATAATTCCGCCTGAAGTCTCCTCGCTCGTCGGACCCATGGCCCCTTCCAAAGGGCACGGAATGCGGTTGTGCCGCATCTTACGTTCTGAGGCGTGGAACCAAATGACTTTCTTCAGGGACTGCCTCCGTGCTGCATGTTTCCGTGAAGCCCCACCTGGAGGGGGACCCAGCGGTTTCACCGAGACTGCGGACCGCTACCCAACTGGCCGAGTTCCTTCCTGTGGTTGAAAGTCCTCGCATCACTCCCTCGAAAACCTCCTCCGGCACGCCCTTCCCAAAAGGTGCACCTCGTGGGAACTTCAGACCTCCTGGTCCTGCCAAAAAGTGCTGAGCCTCGGGCCCAAGTTCTGCGAGCACCCCAGCCTTGACAGGACTGAGCTCCTGTCCCTAGTCAGATCCAGCACGTCACGGACGTCATCAGATGACACAAACAGGTGCGTTAGCGCTGGCGTTGACGTATTACCGAGGGAAGTGAAACCCCACCAAGCAATTCGTTCAGGCAGAGTGGTATCGTTACTTCGGGAGGCCGGGCTCAGGTTGCTACAGGCCGATAAAGAGGGAGGATTCGCTGTAATGCCTTCAGCTTTATACAATGAGAAGGCGGGAGAGGCTGTGCTTTCGAACTTCGCTTGGTCAAAGACGTTCAGCCCTCCAGGGGGAAGAAGCGGGCAGTGCAGCTATGCCTTGACTCGGGGCTTGTCGACCTCGCTGCGTCAGTCAAAAAAGCCAATGCTATGAATCTGGCAGTCTTTTTCTCTGCCAAGACGCATAAGGAGGGATGCCCGTTCAGGGTAATTGTTAGCGAAAAGGTACCTGGCAGCACTCCCTAGGTCGTTACCTGCAGCGGTCACTGTCCGTCTTGGCCATTGATGACCCGTTTCTTGTACGGAACCCGAATGAAGTAAACACATTCCTGAACACTCTTGGCAAAAAAGAAGTAGGAGCGTTCTCGGCCGACGTAAAGGATTTGTACTATTCACTCCCTCAAGACCCCATACTTGAAGCGGTGAGCGACTGTGTAGATGAGTATGGAGCGGTTCGCTTCCAGAATGCATGCGGCACCAGCGTGTCTGCTTTTCTTGAGCTACTACGGATTATCTACGGTCGACTTTCATTGAACACGCAGGAGGCTTGTACATCCAAAAAGATGGAATCTGCATAGGATCGTGCCTGGCCCCCATTTTGAGCGACTTACTGCTTGCCCGCTTGGACAGACAGTTACAGGGAGCCCTTTCTGAGCACGGAGTCCTAAAGGTATTCAGGTTCGTGGACGATTTTCTGGTCATTTTTGAAACCAAGGAGCGGACAACCAGTCAAGGGGCGGAAGCGATTTTCGGCGTGTTCCAATCGCTCCTCACGGCTTTCACCTTGACCATGGAACTGCCCACGGACGGCCAGATAAGATTTCTGGACCTCAGCCTGCATTTTGAGGAGGAGCACACCTGCTGGGAGTATGCTCCTAGGTCCCAAAAGGGCCTATTACCATACAGCTCAGCACACTCGAAGCTGGTGAAGAGGGGAGTTGCCACGAGTGTGCTAAGAAATGCCCTGAAGAGGTCCTGCCCCCACCGTGCACAACAGAGTTTTGAGGCGCAAGCTAGCCGTTTGAGGTGTGCCGCGTATCCGACGCACCTCCTGCGTGCCTTGGCAACTAAGCTGCTACGCGAACTCACTTCGAGGGCTCCGGAGAAGTGCCCTCAACCAGAACGACACAAGACAGCCGTCATCCCGTACGTCCATGGAGTGAGCCATGCGCTCAAGAAGATTGTTGGCAAGGCGGGCGTACGGCTTGTGTTTTCTGCTCCGAAGAAACTGAGCCGCCTGTGTAAGCGCGTTAACGCAGAAAGCAGCAAATCACCAGCGTGCGTCAAAAAACACGAGACACGTTACGTCGATTGTGTGAGTAACGTCGTGTACGAGATTCCGTTGTCGTGCAAACGCTCCTATATAGGACAAACAGGCCGCTGCCTGAATGAACGTTTGAGGGAGCACGCCAACAAAGTCAGGTCTTCTACCGGTGGCACGCTGTCAGCACACTGCGCCTCGTGCGGCTGCACCCCTCGGTTCACTGAATGCGCACACTCACCTCTTACCGCGGGCGGAGGGAGAGGGAGATCTTCGAGGCCTTCCAAATCAAGAGGAAAGGGAGCGATTGTATCAGCGAACCAGCCGTGGCACTGTTGGATAAGGAAATCGCGTACCTACGTGACTAGTTGTCTTCAAATCGTCACGCGGCGAAAGATTGTCGTTGTTATACTTACTAATCAGTAGCTATCACCTTTTTCTGTCAAAATTTTATGTCGTATTTTTCCTTCTCTTCCCCTAGTTTTCATGTATATATTTTCTTGCGAATTAAATCGCTCAGTTGTTCGTCAGCGCTTGTGTCGTCTATTACTTGCTCCGTCCCGTCCTTCCGCGCTGTTTTCAAACGATATGCTGGGTAGAAGCCATGCGGGTCTGGTCAGTGGAGGACGGTGCACGGGTGGAGGTGGCGAGGTGCTGCGTTTCTGAGCGTCGGCAGGCGACTGAACGGAAGGGAACAGCTCGGAAGGGGCGAGCCCGAACGGCGCAGGTATGAGTGTGGGCATGCTCGAGGGCAGCCAGCACGCTAGGACCTGAAACGTTAGGAGCGGCGTAAGCATACTGCGGAATGCGGTTTCGTGCCCCCTATGTGTACTGCAGTTGAGTACTGCAGTTGAGCCTGCAGACAACCCCGGCCCATTTCGCTGACCTCCTGAGTGGGCAAGGTACTGGAGCCCGTCTTACTCAACAGTGGAACGAGAAGTACTGTACCCGGCCACGGCTTCAGACAGCACCTGAGCACGCAGGACGCGATGCTACAGCTCAAATACCCAATCATCGACGACGGTGGCAGCACCCGCGACAGCAAGACAATCCTGGGGCTCGACCCGCCTTCGACAAGGTGAAACACTCGGTGATCCCGTCCAGACTGTCCAAGCTCAATATAGGCGAACGATCGTAATACTGCATCAAGAACTCCTCACGGACAAGACAGCCGAGCTACGAGCAGGCGACCTACAGAACAAGATAAGCGC